>CM062836.1:13168534-13452895 GCA_031772345.1 Himalopsyche anomala | reverse complement strand
GTTGATGTCTATCCGCATACTGTATGAGGCTGCATTTTTTAAGGGAGTGGTAATTGTCGACAGTAAAACTAGGAACTACAATAAAGACATTTATAATATATTATACACTCAACTTTTCTTTTATACTGTTATTTATACGATTTTTAAATAACGCGGTTCACTTAAAAAACGAAAACTATACTCTTACACGAATTATTTGTTGAAAACGGACTTCCTAATTACAAGGAATCCAACAACACACGACAATAATATCAAACAAAAGACGTCAGTAGATCCTAAGACATTAGACGTGACTGAAATTTATAGCGATATATGCCCAGTCCCTAATAAAAGTCCCCGTGTATAATCAAGTAGCGATTAATAGTATTATTTTTCTTAATTAAAATACTTAATATGAATAATAAGTATTTCACGATCTTAATTCTTGTTCTTTATTCAAATAATACGGTTTTTTAAATTCAGGGAACCAACTCCAATTTTTCTGTGAATTCAATCACATTTTTTACACGGTTTTTTTGTGAAACGCATCTATCGTGTAAAATAAAGATTTGAGTGTATATATATATATTATATATGTATATATATAAAAAATCTAGAAATTCTGCATCCCATATTAGGTACACAGTCGCCGTAAATGTATCAATGCGTTTTACACTATCCCTTACATTTTACCTCTGAAAGTTTACAACGCTCGTTTATCAATATGGTATTGAAAACGATTTAATTCCACTTACAGTGGGCATAGCATAGATAGATAAATATTCTCTGAAAGCAATCTTGCTATTAACGTACGAGTATCCTCTGCAGAAATGGTTTTAAATTTCAAATTTGCATGAATTTATTGGCCAGTGTGTAAATTGTTTTTCCCTTATGCGAACACAAAAAATAATTCCTTTTCTGTCTTCGATTGGATCTGGGATAGTGAACTATGGGTTTCGAGCATAGATTTAAATTGAATAAATACGTATCATTCAAAGGTTTATGTTTATATAAAAGTGTTGTGTGTATTTAGATTTTTTTGTACCATGTCCGCCTTCGAAAAACACCTCTTGTATCTATGTAGTTTATTTCAAAGATCTTTTTTTTGTACTTATTAACTATAGATTAGGACCGGTTACGCCCATTATGAGCGTTATCAACTGGTGTTAGTTAGTTGAGTTAAGCCGCTCCTGATTTTTAATAAATAATGTGAAAGTAGTGTTATTTATTTGTTAACAGAATGTATTTCCACTAAAAATTTAATTCGCGACCCGAGAACTTAAAGGTTCTAAGTGAAAAATGTTGGTAAAACAAAAATAACAATGAGACGGCTTTCAAGTACCATCAACGTATTCATTGTTACTTTTGTTTTGCCACAAATGTACACTTGTACATGAACACCGTTAGAGAAGTACAGAAAATAAAGGATATTTCATTACATCAATGAAAGAGTGCGTAAAGGTGATTGTTGTATTAGCAATATAATAAAAACTTGCTCGCTAAAATGCAGTATTAGTTTGCTTTATAATCACTGGTTGAAGAAATCGATAAAATTTTGCGAAATTAGTACGTATAACACAATAATGTTCTTAGTTCAACAGCTGTTAATTAATATAATACACACTGTTGATGGATATTTTGACATTACGCCATCGCCAAAACTTTTTTTGTGATGTCATCATTCTTTCCCACCTATCCAATTCTACAAACGGGGCGTAGCGGAAGTGATTATCTAACCTTAAGTCTTTCCCTAGTCTTTGAAAGAGGTAGTTTGAGCAACTGATTCCTTCTTTTGTGACAAGCTCCACTAATAATCTATTTGATCCACATTGGGAAATGTACACTAATAAAAATGGTATTAACAATACTTTTTAATACATATGATGAGAAAAAAAATCAGGAATATACTCATGTTATTTAGATAAAGCCAGAAAAATTACAAATACACTAAATACTGTGCATTGTTGACTCCTGGCCTGTGCAGTATTTATGGCCAGGCCGATTAAACCATACTTTGACCTTTTCTTTATGTAAATACTAAATGTATATTAGTTCCTTAACGGTTAAGCTGTGCATTCAACTTGGCGAAGAATGGCAACAGCGTAGAATAATAAACAACTAAATGCGGTTTTGTAAGATTTTTCATAAAAATGTTTTTTTATTGTTTTAAGTATCATTTGATCGACGGCTATTTATTGCTTTCGATACGATTTTTATTCTTGAAAAAATTCTTCGAAAAAATACGTATTTTTTTTTACATACACCTGTATTTTTTAAATATTTAGCCATTTTTATATCCACTAGTTGTTAGTGATATCAAAAATTTCCAATAGTTGCGGTTCATTGTTATCTTGAATTAATGCAAATTTTTTATATTGTAAAAAAATGTATGCAAATATGATTGAAAATAATAATAATATTGTATTTTAATTTGACCTATTTTCAGCTGTTGGATATGAAATAGTGGTTCGTTGGTGATGCAAACGTTCCATAAATAATATTCTTTTTCCTTAATAAGGTTGAAAATATTTAAATCATTTAGTTCTACAATTGTAAAAAAAAATAGTTTGAAGGTATTTCGGCGTATGCCATCGTCTGAACTAAGCTTCTTTTTCGTTTGTAATCGAGTAATACGAAATAAATGCAAGTTTAGAAAAAAGTGGTTATTGAATCGTCTCTGTTCAATTGAAATTTATTAGACTGTATTTTTGCAAACATGTATTTTTTAAGTTGTATATTTGCTTAAATTTATCAATAATAATATACTAAAAATAATATGTTATCACAGTCAAAAAAGACCCAAAACATTTCAGATCACGAAATCACATTGATTTAAATGTATTATACTGGTAATATCAGTATATTTGTCTACTTACCAAATTTATAATGAATTCTCTTATTTTTTTTAAAAAACAAACCAAAAAGCTGCGCAGCCAAGTCGAGTAGCTATTCTGGGAAGAGATAATTAAGAATATGTTCTTACATTCAATACATATTATTCTTACTTTGCTAATAGACCATGAAGTTACGATGAATAGAAAAATTCTTTACATGTCAATAATGGTTTTGAAGATTTCTCGTGATCTGGAATTTACACAATTCTAATGAATTTTATTGTATACATTTATTGCAGTAACGCAGCTGCAAGTTTTGTGATGCAAAGGCAGTGGATAAAAAAATAATAATTATATTTTCGATCCACGAAAGCAATATTGATAAAACTGAGTAACCGTGACTTTAGTATCGACTGTTGATAAAATTGATTTGTTGAAATTTAGCAATACATAGTTACGTCAGTTTGATGCCATTATTGCCAAACTTAATTGAGTTATTTTGAAAACCACAAATCATAAGTACTGTGGCGGAGTGAAATTGGTTTAAGAAATGATCGTTGCTTCAATTCGACTTCATTGCATTTGATTTAATTGAGAGTTTATTCGTATTTTTACGCTCGATATAATTTGATGCTGTAAGAAAAAAATGTAATATTTCATCAAGATTTTAAAAAGAAAATAAACTGAAGAAGAAAATTTGCAATGATCAAATGTAAGAGTGAAAGAAACAAACTGCATTCTATCAAGCACGTCCTCGTCTAATCAATGAGGTCAAATAATCCTAACCGCTGACCAGGGATGGGCTGTAGTGGGTTTGGAGGGGCTCGCGCGAGCCCCTTGTTAATTTTTCGAGAAAAAAATATTCTCAGATAAAATTAGAACATAACTGTAATTTCTGACATATATATTATCTACAACAGCTTCAGTATACACAGTAGTAAATTTTTAGCCATTTTCATCAATTAGTTTACGGTAAATTTCATATTGTTACATATTATAAGTTTATTAAGGTACAATCGATTGATGATTCAAATATTACATATAATTGTATAGAAGATTTTAAAAATTCACTCTTTCCCCGAAACACCGAGTATTGCTTGGAGATTAAGCTAGCCCCTTGTTAATGTATTGGCAGCCCACCGCTGCCGCTGACTCTTCAAAAAACAAAGACTTAATATAAATACAACTTCCTCTCCTAATTTTTCAGTTTTAGGAATTACAACGTTTACCCAGTGGTGGATTAGCCACATCTGACAACCCAAGTGCAATAATACTTGGAGGCTCTGTTTTTTGGATAACATAAAAGGGGATAAAAGTGTGTATTGAAAACTGAACTGAAATATAAAAATGCAGCATAAATTAAGCAATGTATCTCTGCGGCTCCAAAAGCGTGCCTCGTGCGCTTACGAGTTAATATGCCACTGCGTTTACCTACTTATATTTGAAAATATAATATTCTGAAAAACGGACACGACATCAATATTAAGGCTGTTATTTAATAAATATGCTAAAAGTAGTGACGTCAAATCCTAATCATTGCCCGGCGTTAGAAGACACCCGGGAAAAATACAATATTATTTATTTTAGAAAGAGACACAACTGAAATAAATATATCTATCGCACTCGTTGCTTTAATCTTTTATTATTTCAATATATATATATATGTTCATTTAACTTAATTATGAATTTTAATTTGAGGTTGATACAAGTTTTTTAAAATATTTTCAACTCCTGTAAATAAAATTATTCACTCTTCCCAAGATTTAAGGTCGCTTAAAAAAATGTTTGAAAACATTCTTAATATATTTTTTTCAAATTTGTTTACTTTTATATATTACTTCCGAAAAAGGAATGTTAAACTAAAACGTAGTGTTTATTTTTATTATATTTTATTGACTAATTTACTTGATTCATATTGTCGTATCAGATGTAAACGTGGGATCCGATTGTATTTAACGCCTTTGTAAAAAAAATATTAGCGGTAAAATAGGAAATATTTTTACCGTTCTTGCTCATTATCGTAAAAATGTTTTTCAATCAACGGAAATTAACAAAAAAGTCCGTAAAAAACTTTCCGTTTTACGGTAAATTTAGAAACTGCATCGACGAATTATCCGAATTCTTCAAATGTGGTTACTTTAACATTGATATAATTGGGCAATTTCCTATTTTTTTGACAATGTAAAAAGTAATGTTTACTTTCGCTTAGATAAACCAACCGCAGTAATAATGTCGCAGTTTAGCGTCGGGAATGTAATTGGTTTGAATCCAGATTTAGTTTTTCATTTTCGTTTGCTGATTGTACTGTGTGTGAACCGTTAATTTTTTAATCTAATGAAACGACTACAATTCAGAAAGATCTTTTTTTAAATACCGAGCTAAATTTAATATCCTAACTAATTTTATAATCAATTATTTCACGATAGTCATATTTTGGTATTAAGCTGATATGATAATTATATAATCGTCCCTGCTGTGATCTGAATTGGTAATGACTTGGCTCTACCGACCAGGTGGCGCTGGGCCCCGGAGAGGTCAATGTCAAATTAAGATTTCTTAAAATTTTAATTTGAGACCTAAAACAAAGACGTTTCTGATGTCAATTCTCATCAAGTGAGTATCTCGTATTCGAGTGATAGTATCTCGTAATGGTATGCTTTTTCTTTCGATAGAATCGGGGGTAACTTTGTGCAAGTTCATTTTAATATAAAATAAAATAACTTTGATTATTCCACGTATTGTGTTACAAAATGTGACACGTGTTTCGCCTCTTTCAGAGGCATCCTCAGACAACTACTTTTGCAAATGCTTGCTTAACTTCGAATGATTTTAATTTTTATATTCTGATATATTATATTAAAAATCAAATAAAAATGGGAGGCAAGGAGGGCATGATAGAAAAACAAACAAACGATAATGGAAATATGCTCTTTCAATTAAAAAATTGACGGATTGGCATTAACTGTGTTGCCAAATATACAATATATTTTTAATAAGTAATGTTTGCCACATAAATGAATACAGTAAATATAATTACATCTACATTTTTAAATTAACTGTTTAAACTGAAACCATCATTAAACATTCGATAGATGTATATTAAATTTGTCCTGAAAAAGTGCTCCCAATATTCCGTATATTTAAATATCCAAAAAACAATACCGTTGTTAAACGAAATAATGTAATTTTGAATGCTGCATGTGCTCATCGATAGACTGCAATTTATTGCAAATTTAATTAAGTCAGCATGTAATTTTAAAATAATTACATATCTCTGAAGAAAATCGGTTTCATTAATCCATAATATTTTTTATTGAGAATATTCTCTTTACCTTCATATACAATTTTCGAGTTTGAGAGACGACTCCGCCTGATGTTTTATTTCAATATACTGGTGAATAAACACCTTCCCACGTATCTTACCAATTTCATGAAATTCAATTACTTTATCAATCGATTGTAGGTCAATTATTAGCTAATAACAGTTGTTATTATAAATAGTTTTTGATATCCGATGTAATAATGAAGATTTATCTTCTCCTTTATAGTTTTTTTTACACTAATACTATGAAGTTTTTTGTTAATTTTGTCTAACCCAATATTTTTTTAAAGCAGCTTTTTGTATAACGCTGCAATACGTACATGCTAGACAATTTAAAAAGGAATGGTCGATAAATACTGTGATAACCGATTAAGGCGTTGAAGCGGCGTATTTTTTTTTAATAACAATAACAATACAAAACATCTTGTCGGCCATTATAACGGTCGAAGAATAACAAACAAATGAAATCGAAAACAAAATGTCGGAAGAACGGTTTTTTAATTTTCCCGCGTGCGCTTTACAAGCTGACAATGGCCGCCGAAATTGAATAACGGATGTAAAAGATGCCTCCGCATTTTTACTATTATTAAATACATTACTTTTTATTGCTATTTACAAGAAATCGTATCAAAACTTACTGCGAGTTCGCTAGCAAATTTAAATGTTTTTTTACCGTTACGTTTTCGTGAATGTAACTAAAAAATCAATTAAAAGATTTTAATTCGAAATAACATATTTTAAGAATAGTCAGTTCATGGTTTCGTGTCATCATCATCAACAGCACACCATTGGTTACGGTTTGGTGATTCGTCAGTAAAAGGTTCTTTCCTACACTAATTATCATGCAGATTAATTATTTCTGTGTATGTATATTCAACAATTAAAACAAAATCTTTCGGATTCTTAACCACTTGAATACCAAGCAGACGCAGGTGTCCGAAACATACGCAAGCGAACACGGATGTCCAAGACATTTAAAAAATCAAATACTTGACATTCTAATAGAATATAAGCACATATTAGTAGTGCTATCTATACTGAGTCAATATAGGTTTTTAAAATATCCAATTCGAGTGTATATTAGGCAAAATTATTTTTCTCAAAAACACGCAGTATCTCTGAGACATATTCATGATCTATTTGCGCGGTATTCAAACGGTTAATGTCAAGAAAAAATGCTGTAAGAAGTAATCAGTGTACGGATTGTTCTTGTGCGTAGAATTCGTATACTGAAGAATCTGTTCACCTCAAAACACTTATGTAACATACCATCAACGAAATTAATATATTTGATGGAATTCGCTTTAGTAAATGTGAAATTGGTGATAAAGTTAAGTCTAAGGCTATATTACCACATATTAAAAAAAAACTCACAAATAAATGTCAATTTTAACGAGTTTCTTTTCACTTTTAAAATATTTTCCTCATTCGTAGTTACGTACTTTGCGATTTTAGACGAAGATATATTTAAAGTTTATACTTGGCTTGTGGCATGTTTGTTAGCAGTGAAATAAAGTGTGTTGGAATAATCTTTGACATTTTGTATTTATTGTTTGTCATTTTCCTATCGTGGGCTTCTTTTATTAATTGCTTTCGAGATAAGGTGTGCATTTCCTAGTTTATAATGTTTTTTTTTTCAAGTGAAGCCTATCGTAGAGGCAGTGAAAAATATTCCAGTGGACATCGATATCCATTCATTGCCGTAACGTATTTGTTTTAAAACTAATGGCGTTGTATTAAAAACCGTGAAAAATTGTAGATATTTTATCACTTACTAAGCGGCATTGCTAATTGTTAATTATAATTAGCAGTAAAGTAACGTAATGAATATTATATTATTAGAAAATATTTTGCCTGGGGCTTTTTTAAAATTATGTTACGATAAACATAATGGATATGATGAGAACACACGTACAATAACAGTAAAACATCTTAAACTCGTGAAATATGAATGTAAAAAATTGACCATGAAGCCGTGTAGATTTTTACTTCAACATACTCACAGGTAATAAATATTTTTATACTATTTAATGATGTAACTTCTACGTATTATATTTAGTATTAAGTGTGTTTTGTTAATTGATTAAACTTCACTTATAAATAATATGGTCTTAAAATTTATTAATAAATATACACTTTTTCCTATATTAATGAGAACTGTTAAATTTACGATAAAATGTTGGAGCTTCTTTGATGGCTTTCCCGGTAAATTGCAGTTTTAATCTGAGCTTTACTTCTGGGTTTAAAGTTACTTATATAGTTAATACATCAAAATACTACATTTTTTAAATTCATTGGTAGACTTATTAAATAACGGTTGATAATAGTATTTTATTATAATTTATCTACTGTCAATTAAGAGGGAAAACATGCGAAATCATATTTCATAACCGTATTTGGATATTTGTGACATTTGCGCTATATTTTAGTTTCCATGATTACAAAATAGTTAACGTTATTATGCCTACCAGGTTATATTATTTGAGAACAAATCAGCGTATCTGACAGTTCAGAGAAAGAGTCTGAATTTGTTTATTTCAATCAGATCACTCATTTATAATTACTATACGATGTAATTTCGATAATTTTATCACAATCCGTTACTCAAAATATTAAATGTAATGGGGATGGGTAAACTTGACACCAGTGAGATGTCAGAACCAGTCAAGTTTTTCTTAAAATTAAAGCCAAATGGATAATGGCAAACTGTCAATTTGTTTGTACATAAACCAACCTCCGTTCGTCTAACAGTGGTCTCCATGTTTGACTTTGATTAGCGATAACAGTTAAGAAGGCACACAAATAGACCTACACAACTATTAACTTTGGTTTCGGGTCTGTGTTCTGAAATGGGCAGCTGTGTGTATTCGTTCCGTAATAACGTTGTGAGCAGTATCACTACTGCAATAAAATATAATCTTGCGCGTCACGCAAACATAAACGCAGCTGTAGCCTTTGGATTGCTGACTGCTTATAACAAACCTTACCGTAGAAGACGTAGACAATTCACTGCAATAATATCTACCATTTATTTTTATGAGGTTATCATCTGTGTGCTAATGATAGTTCAATAAAATCCAAGGCGAATAAACTATTATGTCCGAGTACCGCCATTGAATTCTGGCTGGCCACTGCGTTACTTGAGCTATGATTTAGTAGGCAGTTAAGTCGGATTTGTTTTAGTTCGCTCTAATTTCTTATCGCTATGTTGACTAGGCGTGTGTTTCTCCATTCAGAGGACAAATCAACTGGCACGTTTGCCGTATAATATTTACCGGTTATCGCTGTCGAGGTGGGCAGATAAATAAACAGTGAACACTGGACAATCCGGCGAAGCAAGTGCTGCGACTCGTTGCAGCAAAGGTAATAATAATTAAACGAAACTCAAGTGATTGGGTAACGAATTGGCTATATAAAATGCAAATGATTACAGATTTGTTTGATTGTATGATGTCATAATGCTTTTGAGATGTGGTATTGAAGGCGTACGTTTGGCACTCTACGAACTGCCAAAAATATTAATAAATTCAACAAAGATTACATTTTAAATAAACAAAATACAGACGAACATAAACATTTTAAATAAACATAAAATATTTTTTATAAAGCCGTGTTGTAAAAAATAACAATATTTTAGTAACAATGCACATTTGCAGAGAGCGTCGGTGAGCATATTATGTGTGTCTAATTCAAATAAAACACTGACCAGGGATCCCAATCGAATATTCGGACTTATTTAAACTATTCTATGTTCGGATATTAAGACAACTATTCGAATAGTATTTAATACTTTTGAAAGACGATTTGATTAAAATTCACATCACAATTTTGCCAGATTTCAAGAATAACAATGAATACTTCAGATTTTTTTTTATAAATCACTCAATTCGTTTTTTTCATAAACGTTGTTAACAGGACGATTCTATTATTTCAGAAACTAGTCGAATGTATTCGAATAGCTTAAGTTTTACTTTTCGATGTTAGAATATTTAGGATCCCTATTTGTGACTCACATACCATTCCTTCTTAACTTTACTGCAGTTTTCTGTTAAAATTCTTTTCAATTAGTGTAAATTTAAGCCACCCCATATTTTTACAACACAATAGATAGCTTTTTAATTCTAAATTATTATTTCTGAAAACAATATATGACCAGTGCGTGACTGGTCAGGTTATGACAGCAGCCTTGATCTTCAGTGGTCTCGGCAATATGGTCAACTGAGTCCAGAAATGAATGAAGAAGACTAAGTTTTGAAGTTGCTCAAGTAGATTGTTATCTTATAAGATATAAAATTACGACCGACAAGAAGTTGTAATGTAAGTCTTCCAGCTCCGCAAGTTTGAAAACAATCATCAATAAAAATAAGTGACGTTAACGCTATGAAATGGCAGCAATCATTTTACAAATCCAACAAAAAGTGGCCTAAAAATGTACATCGTAGTAGCATATAAAATTTATACAACATACAATACCTGTATCGAATGATAAATTTGTCAAGAACTTTTTTGTCTCAACGTTTAGAAACATTGCAAATCTGTCGTAAAAGAAACGATTATGCTAGTTACAGGTAATTAATTACTTGAAGAATCTTTTCATTTTCACTTAGTCATTTTAAAACCATTAGTTTATTATAATATGCGAAACGAGAAAAATGTAACATACATTGATCGAATCGCTTAATTCACTAAGTTCAACAATATTGTCCAAAATATTTAGTCCTCAGACCGATTTCCCAAATCCAATAAATGACAATACCAGATGATGTGGTCTATTGTTGACCTATCCACTATCCAGTCAAGCTTGAAGATCTTGGCAGCGAAACACTGTCCCCAGAAATGAATTGCCTGATTAGGTGCCAGCACCTTCGTAATTTAATCAAGTAGGGAATATAATATGTACACATATCCGACGGCTACTCAGCAATGCATCCTACCGCCTCTGCCTAATCGAGTATATTAGGATCACTATAAATACGCTTGTATTCTTGATTTGAGTTTATTCTAGTGTACACAATCAATGACCAAATTATATAGACTCTTAGCTGAAGATCTGACGAGTTTGTCTCATACAGACAGAACCTCTTATCTCTCGCGGCTCGGAGACTAGAAAAATACTTCTCTGCCGATGGGGGTCGTTTAGGGACCCCAGTGGTTTCCTCATTATTGGCCTTATTCTTATGAATTTCAAAAAAAAAAAATAGTCTAAGGGCTTTAAAATATCTCTCTGCATCATTCCTCATACATTTTTTTTTATAAAAATCCGTGTTTTTTAAATAAATAATCATATTTTAAGTTGCGGGTAAAAAAGACAATATACAAATATTAATTTGCAACTGACGCGTTCAGCGGCGTTCAGCCCAGTTATCTTACGAACGATCGCTGATAAGCGGGAGCTAATCTCGTTATCGCATCGCGTTATCGCGTATTTATATAAACTACAAAAGGTCCATGATATAAGAATGCCTTAATTATAAACATTGTATCACCCATATTAAAATAGAAATTTAAGAAAATGTGGGAATTGGGGTCGCATTTCTTGAGCTTAGAACCGGAAAAGTTATTTATGTTAGTTAATTGAAATGAAATTATATAGGACGATGTCAAGGCTTGCAATTCATGTTATACATGGTGTCAGATTATTTTTTAAAATACGTTTCTTAATTTGAGAAAATTAGTTTATTAATCGAAACGAAATCAAAATTGATCGCGTTTTCTTGACCATGACTTTAATTTGCCTCGTTCAGCATTTTTCTCAACTTTCATACGTTTATTTGATTGTATACTCCGATGCTTTATAATTTGCATGGCAGTAATATGTGGGCCGACATTTTAACTTTCCTTAGAGAGTTAGCGATGACTCGAGCGAAGATGATTTCTGTCTTAATGTAGCGCTCCATTACCTGCGACTACAAACCGTTTATTATAACTGATACAAATTGGTTAGCTAAACGCCGTAATCGATTTGTGCGGTACATACTCATATCATTAATATCTATTGAAACTTTTAATTATCAATGAGAAAGTTATATTAACGGACGGCAGGTGAAATGAACTTTCAGTACAAGAAAACGTTTTGAAATGTTAAATATGCATAAATTCCTGAGCTCTGATGTATTACCAGTTGATGAGCATTATAAAAACATTCATATTTTTAGGAAATAGTTTAAAATAATGCATCTCTATTAATCCTGGGTACTAAACGTTGTCGGCTTTACAACCCGCTACAGATTAGCAACCCTTTCTTAGCGTATCGATTATCAGAGTTGTTAACACTTGCTAGCATTAATTATATTATGGCCATATTCAGACACTTTTTCAGGATTTTGATAAAAAGCTTGTAGTATTCTGCCAAGTATATAACTTGACAGTGAACCCACAAACCTTCAACTTGCTGATGAGAGAATCGTGAGACTCGTATTTTCATTCGTTGAATGTACTAAGTTATTCACAAGCTCAATTGTCTGGAAAACACAATAAAACAACATTGAAATTGATATTTTCTTAAAAACATCTGTCAAATATGTATGAACAAAAAAAAAACAGCTTAAATTTGTAGCTTAGTAACAATTTCTCAACGATTTAATGTATTTTAATGAGTAGAAAAATATCAATTTACTTAAAACTAGTATTCCTATTTTTTACGTTTCTTTGACAGAATAAGAATCAAACTACAATAAGATATGAGCCCTTGAGAGGTTAAGTGAACTAACTGGTATTTTGGGGGAAAATAGGTTAGATGCGTTGTAATATTCTACATCAGCGGTGGGCTGCCAATACGTTAACAAGGGGCTTAATCTCGAAGTAATTTTTAGTTAAGGAATTAGTGAATTTGTTTACCTCCTATGCTATTATATGATACTTAAATAAGCAATCGATTGTAACTAATTAATACACGTAAAATATGTAACAGTGTGCCATTTACCGTAAACCTATCAATGTTAATAGCTTAAAATATACTAATGTGTATACTGACGCTGTCGTAGGTAGTATATAAATTAGAAAGTGCAGTTATATACTAATTTTATCTGAAAATGTTGTTTTCTCATAAGTTAACAAGGGGCTCGCCAGCCTTAGTAAAATTCAACAAGGGGCTCGCGCAAGCCCCCCCGAGCCCCCTCCAGCCCACCCCTGTTCTACATATCTTAAAGTATCGTAAAAGTGAAAAGAGCTCGGAAAATACACACCCTACAAGTGTTGTCTCCCTTAAAATAAAAATATGCAATCCACAAAAAGCTGCAAGAAAAGATGTGATTGTACTTAAAAGACAATAGAATTTTTCACCTTTTTTACTTGAGAGTTCATATTTATCATATGGACACTGCAGATTTTACGGAAAAACTCGTCGATTCCCCGTTTAATCGCCAACTCACGAGCACTTCATTGTGGTAACTTTAAATCAATAATTAGACGTCTTCTTGTGTAACATAACATACTATGTAAGCCAGCTTTCTGTAAGTAATAACATATCAATCGTTAAATAATCACCATTTTAACAATGTGAGGTAAATATTTCGAGTAACCTTTTCAGAACGATTATACCCAATGTGAAATGGTTGTGAAAGCTACGCATAACACTGCAGAATACAGAACACCGATTCTTATTAATAGTTACCTCACTTTAGCACAAAACCGTAATTTACATAAATAATAAACCGTAATTTAGTTTATGTACGTCTTGGTATCAGTTGCGCTCATAAATTAACTTGTGGTTTGCAAAGTATTAAAGTAAAATAAATGTAGACAGAATACGCATACTATCGAGTATGGAAGCCAAAAGGGCATTATTTAATATGTATATCATGGCCACATTTTCAGTTGGAGCCGTCAGTAATCGGCTGACCATAACTCCCTTTCATTTAATTTGTGTTTATTTACGTAAAGCCAAACATTCATTATTTTAATACTATAAACCATTCATTATTTAAATATTTTTTTACAGCGTTCGGTTAAATTTGATGCTTTTCAAAATTAATATTATAACATATTAAGATACATTTAAAATACTAATTTTTGAGTCAGGCTTGGAAAGTAAACGTCGATGATTTTTTAATTTTTAGGCTACGGAATATGCAAAATAAAATTTTGGAATTTTTGTTACGTTTAATATCAAATGAAAATTAAACTGTGTTAATTTTAGGTTGTAAGTTGTAAAACATTTCAACCCACTTTTCAGAGACGAATAAAAAGACTGCAAAAAGTTGCTTAAAACAATAAGCCATAAGTGCAACATGCAACAATATTATATAGTCGTTAAGGCATTTATTAATAATCGATTTGCATTGCTTCCGTCAACAAGCACATGAGTATATTACATTAATATCGTATATTGCAGATGAATTTCTTTCGTGCGGTGCGAGTCATACTAGTGATTGTCATTTTACACAAACGGCATAATTATTCTTGTTTGATTCACTTCGAATCGTTTGAAAATGTTAAAATTAAATATTAATTAAACGAACATGTTAACTTGTCGATGGATTCAACGGTAACTTATAAAAAGTTTATTTTCAATAAATTGAAATCTTTGGTATTCTACTGGTTGTGTAACTAGGGACGAAATGGTTTTTTTTTTGTCCGAAGTTTCTTCAGCACATACTATAAGTTCTGTTTTTTTCTTCATTTTTTATTATTTATGTTTGAAATTGTGTTTTAGAATTTAGATAGCACGAAAAATAGTGATACAATATGAGCCCCTAAGAGGTCAAGTGAGCTAAGTGGTATTTTTAAGGAAAAAAAATTCCTTTATAATATTCTACATGTCTTAAAGTATCGTAAAAGTGAAGTGAGCTTAGTAAGTACACACTGCAAAAGTATTATCACAAAAATATCAAGTAATTACGTGATTATACTTAAAAGTCAAATGGGCTCGTATGTATTTAATGGATTATTGTGTGAAATAATAAAAAAGTAGATGACTTATTCTCAAGAGACTGCTAACCCCCCCCCTACTCATTAACAATTCACTGCATGCCTCTGTGCCGTATATATTAACGCTTGATAGTTTGTATGAAAATGCGCCTATCAGTATCTGCACTTATTGCATGGCTAATAATTAATTTTCAAATGTCACTTTCAAACAATACTGCCAGACACTGTTCAGTGCATGACAATAATAGTAATTTTCATTATTTGCCACTACAGTTATAATAATAGGCAATTTCTATTTCCTTGCATAAAATTATCAATTGCAACACTGTTAAGTAAATTTATATTATAATTTATACATGCTATTCGTGTATTGAATATTATTATGCGAGTGGTGTGACAATATTACAATATAACGCTAATCACATACTGTGAGATTGCCCCGAGAAGAACGCTGACCAAGCACAGCTGTTTTCTGAAGTCCGTCCTCAAACTGGTCCAAAAGCCCACGCTGATACTTTAACAAAATACCACTTTAAGTCATTTGATAAACTTGCAACATCAAATAAGGAACGTTGTATCTTTGATTCTTTTTTAGATAGACAATTAAACTGTATTTTTCATACCAAAATGTATTCAGATATGAATACGTTTAGACGAATAGTTACTTTTCGTCCGATTTCGAACGTCGTTTTATTTGGTGACGGCAAACACAAGCTTGAATCCTAGTACAAACACTTTCGTTATTTAATTTTTCAATCTTGTCATAGATTGGTATTCGAAGGTAAGGTTGTTTATAAGGTATCCAATCCCTGAGCCGTTTTCCAATCCCGGGATTTCGGGATTGATTAATTTTCAATCCCGGGATTGGGATTAGCTCACCGAAGTATTTGAAATACTCAATTCTCTATATTTTTTCCTCAAATTATCTCCAAACCTCGTTTTTTTGTTTTTTTAGTTCACCGAAGAATTTGCAATCCTCAATTTGGTATACTTATTTCTGAATTGTCACGGAAGCTCGTTTTTTTTTTTTAGCTCACCGAGGAATTTGAAATCCACAATTTGCCGATTTCGTGTCAATTTTCAGGATTTCCTCAAATTTTCTCAATCCAGAAATCCCGGGATCGCGACCGTGTCAATCCCGGGATATCGGGATCAGAAAATTGAACGGGATCCCGGGATTGGAGGCCCTAGTTGTATGTGATATCTAAATTCTCTCCCATTCTTCGTAGATCTATACTTATATCCATATTTTTTTCAGACAAATAGAGATTGAGCAACTGAGAAACAAGCAGTTTTGTATAAAAGCACCATATGCTTTACATTGTGAGCGGTCACATGGTTATAAAATCATTTTTTGTTTAGTTTAGTTTAAAGGTATGCCGTAAGTTTTATTATAGAATTTCATTATAATTTGCTTAGTAAACTTCACTGTACTTACTACGAATTACTTTGTAGATATAGCAATAATCGGAATTTTGTTACAGATATAAAACGTATGTTATGCAATCTGTGGAATAAAACAATACATACACACGTTATGTTCAATACATTATACAAAACGCGCGAACATAAAATAGTGCAATTTATCTTACGTGCTTGGCAAATCTATTATTTTGGATTCAGTGGGAAAATTCTGCAACACAACCAAAAACAATGCTGAACTATTAAGTCATGTATTTATTTTTGAATTGTAACCTACGTTTGTTGAATGTTATATTCGTAGACATTCAATTGTTTTGTGTAGCTGTCATCGAACAAAATACTTGCAGTAATATTTGAAAACATTCAAATTTCGAAAAAAGAACATTTTTTCTGAATGTTGTTTATGAAAAAAATGAGCGGATATTTTAATAAAATTGTGTTCATAATGGAAACATTGAAACTTCTTCAGAACCTGCGAATTTTGAACAGATTTGACATAACACATTGGGGGCTGTTAATTTATCGATTTACCTAAGAATATATGGATATTTAACGCGGAAAGAAAACTATGTGGAAAATAAATTACAAGTCATCAAGATTATAAATACTGCTTGAATTTTAAAATACCTCTACGATAGCAATGGGTATATTTGCTTAGTTATTTATAAAATACAGTTTTATTATTTTTGTACAGAATTGTGATATGCGCTTTCATCTTCTTGAAAACTACATTTTTTATTCTGTCTATCCTTCAATTATGGCGCTACTTACATCTTCGTTTTATCTCCGACCTCCATATTTGGATAATATCATCCCTGATGATTGGTTACTGTGATGTGCTGGGATTGCTTAAACAAAAACGTATTTGTTAGCAAGTCGCTTGTGTAAGAAAAGGACAACAGCATCACACACATCCATTATTTTTAATACAGATCAATTTAAAAACATTTTATGTTAGTTTATATTGTGAGATTAAAATATGTGACCCATCAATTAATTGAACGAATTCCACTTGTTTCGATATCTTTGGTTATGATGCAATCCAAATTATTTTAACGCGAAAAATGGTTTCGGATAATGAAGGAAACTAAGATCCGTTACTGGAATAATATCATAACATTAGTTGATAAACAATTGATAGCTCTAATTATTGAAAAACCGTAAATATTAACGTAGAAAATTACGATTGTTAAATTATATGTAATCGTGATAAGTCCATAAACGAAATGCAAATAAATTCAAATGATCGAATTCTAGAGCAAAGCAGTTTGATATTCATACTCATTGTCTACTTTTGAATTTTAAGACAAGTCCGTGTTGCCATACAAAGAAAATGAGTGGAATATAACACGGCTTAAGTACTACATACAGTACTCAACTCTTGCATACCGAAAAAGGTATAATTATTATTGGTGCACTCAACTATCAAAACGGGCCGAACATGTTGATTCTGGGCCCATTTTTTTTTTATTTCAGTCTAGATTAACTACAAACTTAATATTCTTATTCTATCTTCCACCACTCGGGGAGGAAACAACATAAGCATACTTTAAAATATAGTCAATTCATCCTGATTTTTCAAAATCGCATGACAGCAAGACTGATAGATTGAAAGTTTTTCATGACGTATAGACAGCGATGAGCTGCCAAAAGGTTAACAAGGGGATCGCTTAATCTCCAAGCAATTCTCGGTGTTCCGGGGAAGGAGTGAATTTTTTAACACTCCTGTGCAATTATAGGTATGCAATATCTAAAATAAGCAATCGATTGTTACTTAATAAATTTATAATATGTATGTAACAATATGCTATTTACCGTAAGCTAATCATTGTAAATGGTTAAAAGTGTACTACTGTGTATACACTGAAGCGATAGTAGATAAAATATATGTATGTTAGAAATTGCAGTTATGTTCTAATTTGATCCGAGAATAATGTTTTTCTTAAATTAACTAGGGGCTCTCCGGCCTTAGAAAAAATTAACAAGGGGCTCGCGCGAGCCCCTTCGAGCCTCCTCCAGCCCACCCCTGCGTCTATACGTCTATACGAATATTTTGTGCTCAAATCGTTATTTTAATAAATTTCCCCACTGTTTGAAAACTAATCAATATCGCACATTATGTTTTGTGAAGTGTTATCGTTGAATATTTATTTATAGTAGATTGTATGGTAATTTGCAGATTCAATTTAAATTTAGCAATTTCAATGCAACTAGGTCAGACAAATTTAAATATTGTATCCAGTCCACAAACAAAATATTTTTTTTAGATTTCAAACGTTAAATGTTTTTTTTTTAAATCGATGTATTGTACATCAAAGCGTGAATTTATTATAATAAAATATACTGTCGGAATATAACACCAAAATTATATGGGAAGATTGATATTGGAAAGCGAACACACCACTAATGCGTCATCATTCGGCTGTGACATTTTTTACGTCGCTATTATAACCAAAAGTATCAAATGGAGAATGCTATATTGTTTAAAATTCAAATCAATTCGAAGACTGATATAATATGTTGGCATGTATCTTTAAGATGAGTTTATAAATACGCATATAATTTTAAATAACTACAAATTGCACAGCCATTTTCTACACGCATCCGCAAATGATATACACGAAATGGCGGCTTTATCTGTTTCGCTTTCACTACATAAATTATGATCGTTTTGTTTCATGTTACTGAGACTTAAATAATTTGACAGTAAAAGAACTTCTAGTTAAGAATTTAAATGTGTAGAATATGTCAAATACAACTACTCAAGTATTTTTAAATTGTTGACGTTTTTGTTATATTAATTTCAAATACATTTAAACAAAACTGATTGAATTATAAAGTTTGCTTTATGTCGCTCATTAAATAAATATATTTAGCTGATTAATACGTCTACCTTTTTTAAAACCAGTCAAATTTATTTTAATGTTTTCGTAATAGCGTGTCATTAATGATTTCCAATAAAGCATAAGACACCTGCAAAAATAACGGATCTTTGAAATTATACAGCGATCAGGTTTTGTAAAACATATTAAATATACATTTACATCATTCTGCTGATCCATAATGCGGCTCTGGTTGAACCTATGACATCATTTGTAAATCTGAGATAATAATGACGAAACGTTGAATTGGAAGCCATTACGCTATCTTTTGATAAATTATTAGATTGACTAATAATAATTCTCCATTGTCCGACGTTGCTAAAATCTCCTATAAATGCCTTGCAATATTTATACGCTGTTTTGTTATTGCGTTTGATTCTGACAGGTGGTATAAAACGGAATGCTCCATAATTGGGTCAATATCGTTCGAGATCAAAGGTGCCATCTTTGATTTTGACGACTAGATTCAAGCAAGAAGCTAAATAGTCATTTTTAATTTATTGTATATTGTTGTGGATTGTAAATTATTTTTAATCAAAATAAAAAGGCGCAATAGCGCTCGTAAATTATTAAGGCTTAACTTTTTATTAATTTATGTGTCTGATATTTAGAAAATCAATTAATTTTACAAGCATTAAAATTGATTTAGGTAAGTATTTTAAGTATTTGAAAAGATTAAAATCAAATTAGGTATTTATTTTCGGCTATTCCATTCGCTGAAATACTTTGATTGTGTAATTAATATTATATTTTTTATCCATAAATCCTAGTAGAGTACGTATTTAACATTTTAATTTAAATGTAAATTTACAATTTAGAGTGCTACTCGATGGGAAATTTTGTATATTTAAATACATAAAAATAAGACATAGATTTATGTCATGTACAACACGTATTTAGTTAATTTTCACGTATTATTAAAATATGGGACACATGGACAATGAATCTTTTTAACGGGAATTGTTTAACGAAAACTGGTTATATTTCATTTTTTACTAGGCGGAAAGGAATGATGGATCACAGATACCAATTAATAAATTCATTGAAAAATCATAATAGGAAAGACATGGTAGGACAACTAGTATCTATCCGCATTGACCACTGAGTTAAAGTACCAGTTATTATATAGATGAACTATCAAGACCCTTTTAAGGTGTTCACTGTCAATTCTTGGTAAATGGCAATATACTATTAAAATATCATTGTATACCAATTACAAATTTTTATTATTTAAGATCAATAGCGGTTTCGCGCATCATGCACATCCTTAACTGATGAACATATAAATCGATACACGGTTTTTTTTTTATGTAGGTACAAAATACAATTGCTTAAAGAAATATGACTAGAATTTACGAATAAAGATAAACAAAATATACGGATAACATTAAATACTTTTTTTAAAAAACAATAAATCTAATTAAACATTATAATGGCAAGAAAGATAAGTGTATTTCTTTATAATTATTATTAAAATTAATATAAATATTTGTTTTTACAAAAATTGCAAATACATGATTATAAGTAACCCTTAGGTAAAGTGGAGTTAGCAAAAATACTTACGAAGAAAGATGTAGATGAATAATTAAGACTGATAATCAGTTAGGTTAAAAAAGTGTTTTATTTGTTTCGACTTTCAAGACCTAAAAATTTATCGAAGAATTTCAAAGGCTTCAAAGTCTGCATTCACTGTATGCAACGAAATGGTATAATAAGCCAAGAAACACGCAAAAAAAGCATATTGCATTTATTAGGTTTTGGCATTTTTTTGTATTTGTAAAGAGACGAAGAACATAAATAGGTTCCTTTCAATTGTGTGGGGCCTATTTTTGTTTTAGGGCCTGTTTTTTTCTTTGGCCTATACTATAGGCCAAAGAAAAAAACTAACATGTCATGTCATTATTTTTATTTATATTAGAATTCCTTACAAAAATGTATGTACACCACCTGCTCAAACAATTCAAAAAATCGAATCTTATTTAAATATATAAAATCAATAATTAATTGCATTAAATAGTAAGATGTAAATTCTTTATTAATTTATTATTTAATTGAAATTGTAATTCCATGAGTAATAATAAATTAAATATGCAAGCGATGAGTCGATTAGTCAAATATAAATATGAATCAGTAAAAACCTAGAGATGTTTGACATTTTTTATTAAATTTTAATTATGTCTCATTAGTTATAAAATTTTACGTAATTTATTATTCTTTAAGTATAAAATAATATAAATAATAAAATTAAGTCGATCCCAATGTGGAGCTTTTGGATAATAAAAGCGAGTAGATAACTACATCCCCTTACTACATAATTCATACAAGCTGCAATTGGAGAGAGTCCATAAGAAATTTCCAAGATATTATTATTTCAAAAAATTTAAATTCTTTCCCTTTGATAATTCCTTAAAGGAATACTATCCCACCAAAATTTCTTTTAGGAATGTTATCATTTCACTCTTTTGAAGCTCGAAGATCGTTTTCAATCTTAAAGCATTTTTCTCTTCTCCTTCGGGGCCGAGTTAATAATCCTGAAATTCTCATGCCTATTAATTAACATGCTCCCAATTTATTCTTACGTGGGCGAAACTATGAGCAAAAATTTTTATTTCTAAAAACTTATACCTCGTTTAGGAGGTTATGAGTCACCAGTTAGTTACTAGAGCTGTTAGATTGATCAACTCATTGCCTAGAGAAGTGGACATTTTTAGTAATAGTATTTGTAAACTATTTGTTAAATTTTACTATTTTATTTCTTGATTTTTTGTGTTGATTTTTATGTATTACGTAGTTTTATTTTATATTTTGTGTCTTTATATTTGTCAAGTACATGGCGAATTGGCGTCAGCTGTTATGTCATGTACTATAATTTTAATTTCAAACAATAAATACTTTATTCCTTTGCCTTGTTTCCATGCCATCAACAAAGGGAGTGTTCGAGTGTAAAATGCTTCTCATAGAAGCAAATAAGTGTCAAAATTTTCAACGCAACCAGTGGAAAAGTTATGAAATTTAATTGCATATCCATAGGGTTCACATTCGAAGCAGACATGTCGAAAAAGAGCTGCATCACAGATGCAAACTATTTATTTTTTCATTCCTAAGATTTTTCAGATTAACACTAGGAACCCCCCGAATCCTCAGTAAGGGTACGGCCTCAGCGATCAAGGTGAATATAAAACGCGTAATCCGCGAAGAGTGAGTAAGACTTGGTGGTCAGAGAGGGTCATCCACGCTCATGCACGCTGCACGCGACGTCCACTAACGCCTTATGCTAAAAGATAAGATTTTGATGTTTTTATCCATTGCTATACCAAATCAGCATGTGGCCTAGTAAGAGCTAATCTAATATTTGAGATCTTGGGCATGAGTATTTGTGATGTTTTTTTCCTCGAGTGACCTAAAAAAATATCATCGTGTTTATTATGCGTGATTTAATTAAATATATCTCTGGCGCCTCGGTTTTTTATTCTCTATTTTTTAAAAATGAATATAAAATATCTTCTTAAAATGTCAAGCACATGGAGATCTATTGAAGTTTATCCCCTGATATTTTGGTACGAAAACTACTTCGTCTTCTTTGGCCATGTTCGCTCCCTATGTGGAGCATATGGCCGCCACGCGGCACCTCCATGTTTCCCTGTCTCCTGCCAATTGCTTTGCTTCCTCCCATGACATGCCAGCATCCCTCAGTTCCGCCGAGTACATCCTATGGATAGTACTCGACGGACGTCCGAGACGCCGGAATCCCACCGGTCGAAAGAAGAGGCAGGCAGAATTGAGGCTTTCCGGAGGCATCCGCAGCACGTGACCCAGCCAGTTCCAACGTCTCTCCATAACCACTGACGTGACGGGACGCTGTCTTGTACGCTCCCTTATCTCTGAATTCCTCACAAAACCAAACCACCTAACCCCCATTATCCGACGCAAGCATCTGTTCTCGAAGCTCAGTATACGGTTTTTCTGAGTCTTCGTCAAGTGGCATGATTCGTACTCGTATACGATTAAAGTCATTCGTACTTAAGCAAGCATTTGTGAAAGTAAGTCTGTCTGAGGATGTCTCTGAAAGAGCCAAAACACGTGTAACAGTTTGTAGCACAATACGTGGAATAATCTTAGTTATTTTATATTACTTCGTACTCAGTTGCTCAGGCTCTCTTTTTCAAAGAGAGCGAGATCAAATGAAAAACTACAATCCGTTTTTAAAATTCTGATGGGTGGTAGGGAATTTCAACAGAAATCCATGAATCAATAAAAAAAATAACGCAAATCCAAACCCTAATTAATATTCTAATCATTATAAATTTGTACAATAAATTTATTATAAAAGTAGTGGTATTAGTACTTTTACGTATTTACTAATATATTTTTAACATTATAGTAACCAAGAATTGACAGTTAGCGTTATACAAGTGAATAATGCAATCGTCAAACATAGCACAACCACGGTATTTAATATTAAATGCAAACGGTATGCAACGAATTATTTTGTTTACAAAGTTATGTTTGTATTCTGTTGTTAAAATTCTCAGGTATATTTTTTGAGAGTTCGTGATGTCACGTTTGAAAATAATTAAATATGCTAATGGAATGAAGAAGCTTACGTTACGTTCGTGTCATTGAGCGCATGCAAACATACTTGTGATTGTATCATAACAATAAATTCTATCCGAGAATAAAAGTGAAGGTTTGGCTAAGCTTAATTATCGTTTGATTGTATATTCTTCCTACGCATCTTCAATATGTTATTAAGGTACACGGGTTTCTTCTGTATTATTCTTACAAGATTTTACTTAAATGTTTTCCGAAAATGTATAAATTAATAATTAACTAATGTAATGATAGATATGTATAAGAGTAATGATAGATATGTAGAGGATGTGCGGACACTCATAGTTATCTAATTGCTGACGTAACATTGTTTTACGAAAAAATACATTGGAGAATCCGTATTCCTTATCCGCTCAAATTAATTAACAGAACAGATACGGTTTCTAATTAAGTTGATTTTACTATACAACTGAGTCTTCTTAAATATTTATTATCTGAGTTAAAATATATATATATATATATTCGATAGTAATCATTAGACCAAGGGTGGGGAACCTTTTCTTCTCTAAGGGCCGCATTAATTTTTCTGATTCGACATAAGGCCGCAGTAAACATTGACTAGGGAATCTTTGGCCCGAAACAGAAATTTACGGTCAGAATATAACGGGAATTTACAGAAATTTACAGAATTACAGAATCGGCAAGAAGGCCCCACCAGAGTAGCCAAAAGGCCGCAGGTTACCCACGCTTGCATTAGACACATGTAGTTTTAGTATTTTTGCTATGGTAACATCAGTATGCTGACAACTCAGTTTAACGCATACAGTGTGTTACCCGATCAAAATTGTCGCATGAGTTTAGTTGTGCTGCTATAACATCACTTTGGTGTCCGGTTTAAAGTATAGATGCTGAAATATTTTTCAGTTAATATAATTTGGTTGTATTATTTGTCTCTTTATTTTTCATATTGTTTTTTTAAATTGTATGTGAGTAAAATATTATTATAATATAGTAAACGATATGAAATGTATTGAAATTGATAATTATTTTAAGTTAATAATGAATAAAAATAGATGCTGAAATTAAACATTTTTAATGCTGTAAAATGTTAAAATTGAGAATCAAATCGCTAAAATTTTAACAAATATATGCTACAAATACTGGCATCTAGTAATCATAAACAATCTGTGTGTACGACACACATTAAACACAGGTATTCGGCATCCTTTTAAACCATAATAACACAATATATAACCTTTGCGGCTTAACCATTAAAATCGAATTTAAATTCAAGTCATTTCGTTACAACATGGAACGGAAATTCTTCAAATATAGGCGTGACTTTGCTTACCGCAATAATTTAAACGCAATATTGTACAAATATTCTACTTAAAAAAAACGAAAATAATCAATAAAAACCATCTGTGACCTGTCGAGGTATATTTAAGAGTATGTAAAACACAAACAAAACAGGCGTAAGATCGCGTGGAATAAAAATGTATTCATTATCGATTTGCCCACGATTTTGACATATCTGAGTTGATTTACAGCGATAATAAGCCAATAGACACCGATCCCGTAAAGTCGCCGCGCGTCTATTTCGTTGGGTTATTTTGTCTATTACCTCTCCGCATCTGCGTGCATTATCTATGTATTTTGTCTATGGCTCTTCGCTGCTTACGTGTGGTCCGTATTGGGAGACCTATTCTTGTTCTTATTGCTTTCAGACTCACCTGACGTAACCGACAACGGTTGTTCGTTATTTTTAAGTAGGCAGTACATCGCTTCACAAACTATTATTTTAAACATTGAATTAAATTAACACTTCAACGGATTTTTGTTTCAAATATATAATCGTGTGAACATTTTTAATTAGGTACGTTTCAGACAATACATGATAAAATTGGATAATAGTTAGTTATAATAAGTTGATGGCAAAAGAGAAAGGAAAGGCCGAAGTATAACAATCCTTCAAATACATTGTCTTTATTACGCTGAAATGTATCAGAACAAAGCGCTACGAATAAATTTATTGTAACTGGATACAATATAATAAATAGGTACTTGTCAATTACATTGTGTCGTATTAAATTACGGCATGCGTATGACGTATTACTGTATATCGAGAGATATATATTACGTTACGCTTTAATGAGCAGACAGTCTAAATAAAGTAATTGTAAATGATGAATATGATTGGGGGGGGGGGGGTGGGGGCTTTAAAAAAACTAAAAAAATATATATTTCATCTCATTTCGTGGTCGAGTGCGCAACGTCGTTGGATTCAGTTACAGAGGTCACAGGTTCAATTTATATTACGGAGAGTTTTATAAATTGATTTTTCAATCGATTTATAAATTTCTTTTCAAACGCATGGATGTTTGCGATGTCTTGAATTCTCCCCTCACACCCATCCTATTCTAAAAACGGGGCGCAGAAAGAGCTATAATCTAACAACTAGTCCTTGTTTATCCTTCTATCTCTACTATTTTAAGAAAAAATGAGTTTGAGTAACAAGCAGTTCCCGTAGAAACACTTCTATTGAATTAAACTCTATTAGGAGTATATGTATCTTCATATGCTCCACATTAGAAGCGGGCATGGATATATATATATATATATATATTTAGGGATAAAAATTATAAAAATCTTGTTGAAGGGGTTCAAAAATTTTGAGGGGAAAAGGTTTGTTAAAAATTGTGACATTAATGGAGCTGGGGGAATGGGTTGATCGAAAAATTCTCCAAGTCGTGTGAAACTCAAATTTCCCGTTTGATAATTTTGTCTGTTATCTTAGATTAATATTTTATTTTAAGAATAAATAAAACTCAATCGATTCATTTCTTGCAAGTATCTGTCAAAATATTACCTCATATTTTAATTTTATTTTTACATCTACTTTATGGCTGTCAACTACCTTTTTTATAAATTGACGTAGCTATATGCGTATACGCTAACCGCTCATTCCTTCAATTTTACGTTTAAATTATATCTTATAAGATTCATCCGCGCTAAAAGTCATCAGCTGATGACAGGAACCTCAGTTGGACAATTGCTGACCTACAGCCCGGAGACAAACTACGCATGCACAATCCGTACACGTAATTTGAATATAAATTCTACTCACGAAGGCATGCCGGCGCGACGGACACACTGAAAAAGAGAAAAAAAATCAACGCGAGATAACAACTCCATGATAATTACTGTCAGTATCAGCTGAAGATGATCTGACAGTCAAAACCGCTTTGAGGTTTTATCTGCATTGTTTTATTGGTAGAGCGGTTGAATCTTAAAAAAATATAGAGGTAGTAGATACCTACTTGATCACTTTAACGTTAAAAGCCAATTGAAGGACGTGTTGATATAGCTTAGTCTGTAAAGAAAATATTTACAATGCAGATGATACTGATCCGAAATATGACGCTACGAAAATATGTAGCAGTATTCCGATAGAAGTGCACCACTTTGTGTCAATGTTTTAACTATACTAAATGTTAACTTTCCATTTTACAGAACACAGAAAAAACCTAAAGACATTTATTTCAATTAAGTATCCATTATTAATTTTAATAAAACATGCAAGAAAGTTTTGAAAAAATCTATAAATTACAGGGGAGTTATCAAAGAATTCTATCAATTTAATTCGCATTTCTTAACACCACTTTGCTTGCAATCCCATTAATGTTACCTGTTCTGAAATTATAAGAAATGAAAACTTTATATCCAGAATACAGTTTAAAAGATTGATGACTGATTAACCACTTGAATACCAAGCGGACACAGGTGCCCGGAACATATGCAAGCGAACACGGATGTCCAAGACATTTAAAAAATTAAATACTTGATATTCTAATAGAACATAAGAAATATTTTGATGAATATCTGTAGTGCTATCTATACTGAGCCAATATAGGTTTTTAAAATATCGAATTCGAGTGTATATTAGGCAAAAATATTGTTCTCAAAAACACGCAGTATCTCTGGGACATATTAATGATTTATTTGGGCGGGATTCAAACGCTTAATCAATAAAATAACCAAGGAATGCAATAAATTATATATAAATGATTCATCATTATTTTGTTACCAGTATTATTTAACTGTTAAATGATAACTTTTTTGATATTTTCGGCGTTAACTTTGTGGCAGTTTTTAGTGGGCGTAGACTATAATATCAAAAAAAGGGAGCATGCTAATTATTTTTAATAAGATAATAAAGGTCTGTGTAATGTAAGGATGTGCCTATATCACGATTCTTTTTTTCAAACTGCCATTTCCGAAGAACTTAAAATCGTTCGACGAAGAAGCTTTGGCAAAAGAAAACGAACATAGAGATATCAACGCTGGGGATTTGAGTATATACATATTTTAATTATCCCTTCACAATAAATACTGACATACAATTAGGTAAATAAAAATAATTTCATGATAATCATTATTAATGCATAAAACAACTTTTTTCTGACGTATTATAAGCGTTAAGTAATATTTAATGATTAAGTTACCAGAAGATGTAGATAATTTAAAGTTACTATTCTTCAATATAAATGTTCGTGTTGATTTGCCTTTCATATCTCAAATCAGGTAAATTCAATTTATGCGAATGTTAATAAGATTTACCTATTTCACAACGTTCAATTGTCTATGGTAGATACAATTCATTTACGTTCGCATAAACGAGACAGCCTCAATCTCAATTCGATAACGATGTCTATGGCAACGCCAGGAAGACGCTGATTAATGGTTTAAGTATAGAAATGTACTTCTGTATAACCCAACTTTATTATTAATAAAAAAAAAACAAATAAGTTCACAATATTTTCGCAGAATAATTAATATGTTTACGAAGATTATTACTTATGAACATACTGAAATATTATTTTCGATAATGTCGGTAGTTATTTAGAGATATAAATGTATTCGGATATTAATCCTTCAAGCTATTCGTCTTACAAATTATAATTAATCATTAATATTGATCCCAAAAATTCATCAGCTTAATCAAAACCAACAACAAATGCCAAATGACTGAATCATAAAAAACCACTGTTCTAATCCTTCCAAGCTTTTCCCCAGCTCTTTCCAGTTCATTCCCAATGACGTATCATCCTATGCCAGGGATAAAGAAACTTTAATCGAACAAAGAAATTTTTATTATATATACTTAAATCGAATCGTGTTAATTATTTGGTAAGAGAATCAAAACAATTAAGTGAGAACTTTAGATTTAATTTAAGGTCAAACGTTTGTCACAGTGGTTAAATTGGCAGCTACTTGGTATAGTTTCATTGTTATTAGGTTGAAAAATCTTTTTTATATTATATTATTAAATAAATACAAAGGTTTAAAAATAGTGTGGAAATATTATCTGTCAATATGTAACACGTCGTGAATGTGCTTTAAGTTGTTAAAAAATATTACAGATATCGTATTATGATCTTTGTGTAACCAACCGATGTTTTGATATTCATTAAAAAATCATGAATGTAAGTGCAAACTGTGAAAGTCTAAAAACTTGTATAACTATAATGAGTATTTTATTTTATAAATTCAACTATGTGTCCTCGTATAAATGGTATCAGGAAATCTTATATCTATACGAAGGCCATGACTAGTGGAGCTGTGGCGCCAAATATGATCTTTAATCTAGGCTCATTTCATTTCGCCGGAGAGAATCGAATTTCTGAGTCACGTTGTCTGTACACATACAAACCAACACTTTTACCAAGTATACGTGAAACTATCTTAATATTTGTGGCATAATGTACCAAAAATATCTTGTACGTATAGACAAGTAAGCGAGTAAATGTAATAATAAAATAAATGTGTGTGTATTTTTCATTTGAACGTTCAAGCAATTTCAATTTTCAATGTCAGTGTGTCGGCAGTGAAATGTGCCGGTCCGTCGGTCTCATAATGCGTTCACAGTCAGTGAGCATAAATATGAATATTTAATAAATCATTCGATAAACTTTGCAATTAAATTGCGTCTGGCTATTTTTTTTATCCAAAATAGAGAGCTGCGCATATCTAATACAAGATAAATAATTACGGAGTTGTATCAACCAAATATCGTCTTGAAAAAATAATACAAACTTTCAAAAATATTTATTATTTCTCATCTAATGTTTAAATAAATAAAATCTTCAATAATTTGTAATGATAATAATATAAAAAAGAAATAATGTCGACTAGTATGTTGTATATTTGCCATTTTTAAGGTGTTCACTGTTAATTATCAATAGGAATATTTTACAGGAAAAAACTTTTTTTTAACACTTATTGTGATTTCCATTCATAGATTTTATTATGGACTAGAACTGATATTAAGCGACATTTTTCAAAATTTGTGACAAATCACTTTTTGAATGTTTGTTCCTCAAATATTCTCTTCATAATCATGGTTTAAATTTAGGATGCAACACTTATAAATATTCTTCATAACCTAAAAAAATCAATATTTTCTCTTAACAATTAACTGTATGACGAATAAATAAATCTTTTAATAGTAAAATAATATATGTATGTATAATAAAAATATATAAAAAAAAACAATGTTTCATATCTTATTGTTAGAAACTAAAAATAAATATTTGACTACCTACAAGCCAATTCAACTAAGCTGTGACCTTTCCAAAAGAGCATTTTGATTTTGAATTATTCAAATTATTATGATCCTAAAAGATGACAAACCATGTCGCATTATATACATAAATTCTATCATTAAATAATTTTAATAAAGGTCACCGAATTAAGTCAGCTTAATTCCTGCCTTGCGACTGAGAACGCAGTCTCCACGTATTTTATTTTTAATAATACCTATTATCTCCATGTATGGACCAGAAGAAATATTTCTATGTTAAAAGCACAACAAGACATCCTACAAGTTTTGAATTCCAGCCATGGAAATGAACATTTCATTTTGGATATATTTCAATGTATTTATTGACTATTAATAAAGAAATACATATATGTACATATTATGGAATTTGATATTTATTTATATTAATAATAATCGTCAAGCTTGCAAGGTGATATTTCTATTATCAAAAGGTTTTCTAAATCGAGGGATATTTTTAACGATTCATGTTACCTAATCTATTGTATCTGAAACATCCAAATGGAAAAAGCAAACAATATTTTTATAGTTTATACAATTAAAACGCTTTATTTTCATTGATCAAATTTTGGAAAACTGTCTTACTTTAATCCGAGATATACGACATGATTTACTCATTGAACTCTACTGTAAAATGTATATGAGATACGAGGCTTGACTTATATTATTCATTTTCTTGAATGTCGATATAATTACATGGATAATAAATATCATACAGGCATATCTAGATTTTAGTAGTTTTACTAAAATGTACATCTCTGGAGACAAGTTAAAAATAATGTTAAATTATTGCATATTTTTACTTTATTTTTAACAACTCTTGTCTCCAAATAAAATAAATTTCATTAATTATCCGCGATATCTCATAATTATTAAAAGCTAGATACCGTATGTTGTTAAGCATGCTTTATTGTATATTTAAAATTATACTGACCAGCTTTGTCGTATGTCCTTTATAAAAAAAAAAATGAAAATACAACAGTAAAATGTTATATCATTTATTTCATATTTAAATTGAAGATGTTAATGATTTATTGATTGAATTGTCATTTAAGTTGTAGGATTATTTTGTAATAAGGTAACAATTTCGATTTTTAATTGGGTACGTAATCCAGCTGTCTTTGGCTCCCGTGATAGATCCCATGAATTCGAGTCCCATTAAGGGCATAATTTTTTCATTGATTTCTGTTACGGCATGGGTGTTTGTGATGTCTAAAAATTTCCTCTCATCCTTCTAATCCTTAAGATACGCGGCGCAGTTAGAGCGACCACATAACCATTAATCCTGTTCTTCTATCCTCAACAACGTTCCTTCTAAGCTGCGCGCGCTCGCGGCCGCGCAGTTGTTTGAAAACCTCCGCGCACTCATACCGGGTTAGAGCGCATTCTATGACAACTATTTAATTAATTTTTGATTGGTCCTCGCAGCATTTGAAATTTCCGCGCAGCTAGCCTTTTGTCTTAGAGGGAGCATTGATCCTCACTACTCTCTTCGAAAAATGAGGAGTTGATCGACTGAGTAGCAAAAATTTTTGGGGACATATGCCTCAAATTGCGAGCGATTTAATACTGCAAAAGGAATAAGATTTAGTTGATAGCTTTGCTGGCTCTACGCCATCGCCAAAATTTATTATTTACATGTTAATAAGTTTGATTTAATGCTACCAGTGAATCGTGATAAAGTCCTTGATAATCGCTGGAATTTGTAGTAAAGATATTTTAAGCGGATATACGAAAATAAGAAATGATAAAATACTCACATTTCTGACTTAATAATACTATTAATTATCATTTATCACGGCGGCAAGAATGATATCATTCATATACAATAATAATATGCAACTCAATAAATTATTTCTGTTTTATTTATTTGAGGCGGTTACGTACCTGCAATTAATTTTTCCCACACGTATAAATCTTGTAACCTTCTATTTTTTGTATCCTACATACAAACCTACAGCAAGGCTTTCGTATATATTAATTATATAAATTCAATTTTATTCATAAGTAATTTTTGCAGTGTTAATTATCAAAATACGAATTAGGTTACTTTTTAGGGGAAAATACCAGAGCTGTGAAGTTGGTTAAAAAAGAAAACCATTCCGACCAGCGGTGGGCTGTCAATATTTTAACAAGGGGCTCGATAAATGTTATCCATTTTTTGTCCGCTCCCAATGTCAAGCATATAGCCTCTTAATGAAGAAATTTACCAAAAGTTATTTTTCTACGAGAACTGCTCGTTACTTAGTCGCTTAACTTCTCTTTTCCAAAGAGAGTAGTAGAGATAGAATTAACTAATAGTAGCTCCCTGTTGAATTGAAGGATCGTAAGAGTGGGAGGCAATTTTAAGACAACACAAACACCCATGCCTTTAAACGGAAAATAGAAAAATCGATCAACAATCGTACTGGGACTCGAACCCGTGAGGTCCAACACGGAAGCCTACAACGCTGAATGAAAAAATGAAGGGACAAATTATTTTCAAATTTAACCATCTACCGAAATTTCAGTTATGTAATGATTTGATCTAAGACGAATGAATTTCTTATTTTAACAAGGGGCTCGCCTAAATTTAGCAAGGGGCTCGTGCGAGCCCCCTCGAGCCCCCTCCAGCCCATCCCTGATTCCGACTAAAAAATGTTTTTTTCCATGAATACCGTTTATGGAAATTCTTCTCGTTTATTTCTTTACCGTCAGATCATTCTAGTCACTAGAATAATTCTAGTAAATTTCATCAATATTATGAATAGACTAATAATTTTTTAATATCTTTAAATTATTTTTCTCATATTTTTCCGACTCCGATTTTACCACCGGTAAAACATTCCATGACTCTCAATTCCGACTCCACAGTCATGAAAAATGCAACCAATCACTTGGTAATATTATAATATATTTGCGTACATATTGGTTAATGCTGTCTAGCGATTAGAAGTTTTCGAGACCATGTCGTTTTAAGGTCAATATGACATGTTTTTTTCAATTTCACATTCAAAATCGTGGTGTATATTATGATTTTTGTTCTACTCGTGTTAAATTCGAGTTATTTATAAACATAAAATATCTGACGAATTGGAAATAAGTTGCAATGGCAAATGCAATAAATATTTTTCTATTAGATCATGATATATTTTTTTTCAAGAAATAATAATTGTTTAAGAAAAAATAAAATCAGTTGAAAACAGGACTTATAATAGTCCTATTTGTATAGTAAATGAGGTCTCATCGAGACTGTCTAGAGCAGTGGAGGAGTACCTGCAGCCTCTTGACTACACTGATGCGGCCTTTTGACTTAAATAAATATACGCAAGCTTTTGGAAGAGCGTTATCAAACCATTTTATGTTCGACAGTCGAAAAAAGAGGGGGGTGTCAACGTTTTCTTTACTGCGGCCTTATGTTGAATCAGATAAACGAATGTGGCCTTTAGAAATGAAAAGCTTCCCCCCCCCTTGGTCTAGAGCAGTGTCTGTCAAACTTTTTTATTTCACGGCACACTGGTGAATAGGACTTGTTCCGCGGCACACCAAATAAAAATGCTTTAAAAGGGAAATATGGAAAACGTGTTGCGTTGACCATTATGTACGAACGTAACAAATGTTTATTTGAATATGTAGATCTTGAATTCATTTAAAATCAAAGACAATTTAAATGAATAGGCATCGTTTAAAATGAACATTGTTTAAGCTTCTTCTTCCGCGGCACACCTGAGACTTCTTACGACACACAGTTTGGCAGACACTGGTCTAGAGTCTATAAAAATATAATACTGTAAATATAAAGTTTTAGATAATTTTATTATTAACTACTGCACGGACATACTGTTATATTTAAGTCAAGCAGTAAAAAAATTCAATATTATGTACATATTATGGAATTTGATATTTATTTATATCAATAATAATCTTTGAAATATCAGATTAACGTAATCGAAAGTTGGTATGTGTATGTTTTTTTAACATATTATAAGATATTAGAATTGAATTATAGCAATGTACCACGTCCTAGTAATAAAAATGCCATTATCGTTACTTTTCTATGGATTCATGTTGATTTTATCGATGTTTCTTAAGTATTTTTACATTTCTATGCAAATCCGTTGCTGTGGAGATTCGGAAAATGATTTTTTTTAAAAAGAAATCCCACTTATACTAAAAATTAATCTACAACTACCGAATAAGGATGTCCCCAGTGGTTCATGGTTTATAACTTTATCTTGTTTTTATTTTGACATATATCGTAGAGTTTTTATCTCTCTGTGATGCTTAACTTATGCATTGTTGCCGTTTTTAAGTGCTCAAATCAATCTTGTATCATTGACTTATTCGCAACTTCCTTGATAATGTTAAAAGAACAACTATTTTTAATAAACATGAAAAAACGTTGTTTTTTCTACTGCAAAAGCTAGATTTTGATTCATTAATAATTTCCTCATTTCTAATACGTGCGTTTCAGTGCCTCGCTCTACTCTTAATTAATATATTTTTTTTATATTCATGATTTTTAGGATAAATTTGAATTACTTTTTTTATCCTTGCGCGTTTTTTGTCACTAAATTTAAATCATTTATGCGCACGTGGTTAGTGCGCTGTATATATTTGTCGATATCTTAGCATTTTAAAAAACAACATACATTCTAGATAGGTAGGGGAGGGTCCGTGGCATAGTAGTCAACGTCGTTGACTTCCGTGACAGATATCACAGGCTCTAGTCCAAGTACGAATACCATAATTTTCAATAAATTTATCGATATATGTTCCATTGTTTTATCCCTACTACTATTTTTGTAAAAGAGAGGTTGAGCAACTGAGTAACTTCTACTAAGATACCTCAATTGGATGGCTATATGCTCTATATTGGGAGCGGACATGGATTAAAAGAGTTTATACCAAGTGCCCAAATATTTTCATTATAGATAATGCGTTTATTATGTTGAAATTAAAGCACTATACTTAAACTATAAAATAATATTTTGATGACCGATATTCTTGTTTTTTTTTTGAAAAGGTTTTAGGTGAGGTAACCTTTCTTAATCGCTGACATAATAGACGTTTGAAAATTGCGTATGAGGACACGATTTTTTTCACATGGTAAAGATAATTTTAAATCTCTGAGGAGAGTCATTATTCAATAAAAAAATAGTATTAAGCTACGAGGTCGAACTTGGCACAGGTAGATATAAATTATGTACATGGTTTGTACTATGGCGGAGTCTAGAAAAGGTACTATTATAGTCAGGTTGCGTTGAATAGAATGTCGCCCTATTATGCGCCGGTAATTTCTAAGTCGCATACCGACAACACCACCTTTAGGGAGCGGACTCGAACCTTTTTTGCAGTCGTACTAAGAAATATAAAACAATATATCAGAATAGTAAAATTAAAATAATTTTTACTTAAACAAGGATTTGTAAAAGTTATTTTGTCTGAGGATGCTTCTGAAATAGGCGAAACACGTGTAACAGTTTGTAGCACAATACGTGGAGTATAAGTTATTTAACGTATAAGTTATTTTATACTTAAGGACATTTAAACCAAAATCGCAGAATAGGTACAGGTATTGTAGACAATCCCAGCATAAAAATAAAAACGCTTAACATTCGTTACGTGCTTCCAAACCTTTTCCCTTCCATAGCCCCCTAATTCTGAAAAAAAATAATCCGCGGCCCTCCTCAATACAAGACATGTTCCGCGCGGCCCCTTATCTGGGAAGCACTGATCTAACATACCAAAATACAAACATAGTTAAATAAAGTGGGAAGAAGTATAAGTACATATTATATTGTCAATTAAATTGTGTATTCTTAGTAAATTTTGTAAAGTTGGTTTTTTACACAAACAATAAAAAAAGCTTCAGTAATTGAAATTGTAGCTCTATCGAAAGAATTACAGTTATATATATAGTTTTGTATACGGATTTTTAAATGTATCTCAATCAATAGTAATTAAAGTAAACGAATACTTATTAAATATAAATAATTGAAAAATCACTGTATCTCGTGGTTATCGATCCCTGGAGCAGGCATGCTACGATAGAGACATTCAGATCGAGCGTGTACAAAATTACGGGCTCACCAAGCGAGGCGGATGAAAAAATATTAAATTTACCTTCGACAGAATAAAATAAAAAAGCCCTAAAGCTTGGCCATCAAAAGTTTGTCCAGTGATTTGTCAAAGCTTGGCGCATAATAGAGCCCAATTTTTCAAAAGGATCTTACATCCGCCGTCTTTTTGGGTTTTATAGTTTCATCGCCTGTCGACCCGACATTTTTTTTCAATTTTATTTATCCGACAAATTCCTTGACTTGTTGACAGATTATTTTGACAATTTATTATCGAGATTCGAAAGCTTTGTCATTTTCTGTTGATTTTAGTAAATACAGTAGATTTCACATATCGTTTTTGAAAGGATTTGGTAGACCAAACGAAAAATGCAGGATCTATATATTAATACTCGATAATGTCCGAATGATTGCATGATTGTCCGCGTTTTTCCCCTCCCCCTGCCCCTTCCTACCCCCTCCCTCCTCACCAGCTCCGCTGACGCAATATTTTTATTCATACTAAAGACATATTTTCCCAATACACTGTTTATTATTTGACGAAACAAATCGCTGAAAAAATTTCATACAAAAAAACTCCACGACCGTCGATCGAACCATCGCCTGTAGATTATGAGTTGAGATCGTTACCGCTCGGGCAAACACACAACTGTCAAAATCGATCTAATTTAAATATTATATATTAAGCACACATTTAAATTATTCTAAAAATTCCAAAATACGCATACTTCACATGCATACATAAACAGTTGAATTATTCGTTGACTATTTTTGCTACTATGAAAAATGGTTGTTAGCAAACTTAAACATTATTCCAAAAATTAAATAATTTACGAGGTCTATTTTTGCTACTATGAAAAATGGTTGTTAGCAAACTTAAACATTATTCCAAAAATTCAATAATTTACGAGGTCTATTTCTGCTAATAGGAAAAATAATTGTTAGCAAACTTAAACATTATACCAAAAATTAAGTAATTTACAAGGACTATTTTTGCTACTATGAAAAATAATTGTTAGCAAACTTAAAAATTATACCAAAAATAAAATAATTTACGAAATTTCTGCTTCTAAGAAAAATGGTTGTTAGCAAACTTAAACATTGTTCCAAAAATTAAGTAATTTACAAGGACTATTTTTGCTACTATGAAAAATGGTTGTTAGCAAACTTAAACATTATTCCAAAAATTCAATAATTTACGAGGTCTATTTCTGCTAATAGGAAAAATAATTGTTAGCAAACTTAAACATTATTCCAAAAATTAAGTAATTTACAAGGACTATTTTTGCTACTATGAAAAATGGTTGTTAGCAAACTTAAACATTATTCCAAAAATTAAATAATTTACGAGGTCTATTTCTGCTAATAGGAAAAATAATTGTTAGCAAACTTAAACATTATTCCAAAAATTAAGTAATTTACAAGGACTATTTTTGCTACTATGAAAAATGGTTGTTAGCAAACTTAAACATTATTCCAAAAATTAAATAATTTACGAGGTCTATTTCTGCTAATAGGAAAAATAATTGTTAGCAAACTTAAACATTATTCCAAAAATTAAGTAATTTACAAAGACTATTTTTGCTACTATGAAAAATGGTTGTTAGCAAACTTAAACATTATTCCAAAAATTAAATAATTTACGAGGTCTATTTCTGCTAATAGGAAAAATAATTGTTAGCAAACTTAAACATTATTCCAAAAATTAAATAATTTACGAGGTCTATTTCTGCTAATAGGAAAAATAATTGTTAGCAAACTTAAACATTATTCCAAAAATTAAGTAATTTACAAGGACTATTTTTGCTACTATGAAAAATGGTTGTTAGCAAACTTAAACATTATTCCAAAAATTAAATAATTTACGAGGTCTATTTCTGCTAATAGGAAAAATAATTGTTAGCAAACTTAAACATTATTCCAAAAATTAAGTAATTTACAAGGACTATTTTTGCTACTATGAAAAATGGTTGTTAGCAAACTTAAACATTATTCCAAAAATTAAATAATTTACGAGGTCTATTTCTGCTAATAGGAAAAATAATTGTTAGCAAACTTAAACATTATTCCAAAAATTAAGTAATTTACAAGGACTATTTTTGCTACTATGAAAAATGGTTGTTAGCAAACTTAAACATTATTCCAAAAATTCAATAATTTACGAGGTCTATTTCTGCTAATAGGAAAAATAATTGTTAGCAAACTTAAACATTATTCCAAAAATTAAGTAATTTACAAGGACTATTTTTGCTACTATGAAAAATGGTTGTTAGCAAACTTAAACATTATTCCAAAAATTCAATAATTTACGAGGTCTATTTCTGCTAATAGGAAAAATAATTGTTAGCAAACTTAAACATTATTCCAAAAATTAAGTAATTTACAAGGACTATTTTTGCTACTATGAAAAATGGTTGTTAGCAAACTTAAACATTATTCCAAAAATTAAATAATTTACGAGGTCTATTTCTGCTAATAGGAAAAATAATTGTTAGCAAACTTAAAAATTATACCAAAAATAAAATAATTTACGAAATTTCTGCTTCTAAGAAAAATGGTTGTTAGCAAACATAAACATTATTCCAAAGATTAAATAATTTACAAAATTTCTGCTTCTAGGAAAAATGATTGTTAGCAAACTTAAACATTATTCCAAAAATTCAATAACTTACGAAATTTCTGCTATTACGAAAAATAGTTGTTAGCAAACTAGAACATTATTCCAAAAATAAATAATTTACAATTTAAATACTGCAGGGCAGGGCTGTCGATATACGCCCCGAGATATTTCTTTTACTATCAGAATTTCTGGATTATTCAATAAATAGGTTAGTAATTTATTTTTCACGCCAGTAACTTTTCTGACTACTTAAAAATGCAACAAAAATCCCTCCGTTGAGGTCAACGGGCTTACAGCTAGTAACATTTAATGCAGTACATGCAAGTAAATATAATTATAAACTTATTTTTATTTGTAATCATACATTTATTTCCAGTGGTGGGCTGCCAATACGTTAACAAGGGGCTCGCTTAATCAAAGCAATTATCGGTGTTCCGGGGAAGGAGTAAATTTTTATCACTCTTAATTGTTTGTTAATTAATTCACTTATAATATGTTACAATATGCAATTTATCGCAAACTGATCAATCTAAATGGCCAAAAATATTCTCCTGTATATACTGAAGTTGTCGTAGATTATATATAAATCAGATATTGCAGTTATATACTAATTTGATCTGAGAATATGGTTTTCTCTTTAATTAACAAGGGGCTCGCCGGCCTAAGTATAATTTAACAAGGGGGTCGCGCGAGCCCCTCCGAGCCCCCTCCAGCCCACCTCTGTTTATTTCCTTATTTATTAAATCTTTTATTTAAACTGGATAAACTTGGTTTAAATTACAAGCTGTTAGTGCGTGAAATCGATGAGTGGATGAAAAATCGATGCGTTATGTTATCTGATATAACAGCCGATACTCTATCGATCGTTCATCATTTGAAAGATTGCGAAACGATAGAGCATGATTCAATTGTAATTATTTATTTAGTAGCCTACAACCAGGGCTGTGGAGTTGGAGTCGTCGGAGTTTGGAGTCTGAAATCTTGCGACTCAAGCTCATTTAACAAAATATATTTAACGACTAATACCTACTAGGGCATCCAATTTCGGACCCTTTTTGTAATCCTCAGATTTCGGAATTGAAAATTTTTCCAATCACCATAAAATCGTGGAGAATTTTGGGAAATTCTCTTGCGCGGGTTTTAAAATTTTTCTTTGGCTACCGATTTAAAAATACACAGAAATTTACGAATTTTGCAAAATGAAAAATAAATGGAACCTTTCACCTACAACATAGTATGATTACTTTCTTTGTAACCACATTCAATTTACTAGGTCTTGAGAAATGTTTGTACGTGAATAAATAAAACGAATTAACAACCTGATTTTGATTATATTTTCATAAAATAAATGATATCTTTAAAAGAGTAAACATAAAATAAATATAGTGTATTGCTCACGCTTGTCCAAATTTTGTCTGCCCATAATATAAGAAATTAAATAAATATAATCAACATAGTAATTTAAAGTATGTAAGTCTTAATAGAGTGATGTATGCAGGTGCGGTGAAACTGTTATAATACATTTTTCTGTCGATCACGATCTGTATTTCGACACTGATAATGTACATTTACTTATCTTATTTTCGATCGGAGAACTTTAATTAGTACCTGTGCGAATTCCTCGTTAAGTAGTTAAATTTTCGCTACATGTAATTTACAAATGTGCAACAATGTTGTGTTTAACTTTCAAGTAAAATTGAAATAGAAATTATCATTTATTTAGTAGCAAATTTTTGTTTCATATACAAGTTTACTGAACGGATTCTTTTCGATGTTCGGGTGACACTAAGCGTCAACAATCTAGTGAGTAAATAAAATTATAGTCGGAGTCAAAACATACTGAAAATACATTATCCAGTCGATCTTGTTTCATTAAGGTTTTTTATCCTTGGGTAACTTAAGGCTTACGATTTACATTCTAGATATAACCAGCCTACGTACCTAAATGTGTATTACATTTAACGTGAAGAAGACTGTACGTATTCTCCGACACACTTTGCAATAAATTATTTACTGTCAAATCCAAAACATTTACGTATTTTTTATCTTTTAAATGTTTATTTTATAGTCCCTTCATAAAAAAATATCGAAAATGTTTGATATCGTTCGGTATGTTCTTCTCTGAAAATTTCAATACGTTACTGATACTTTAATGAAAACTTTTTTACATGTTTCCAAGATACATTCGTTAAATAAATTTAATCATAATATGTCATGTATATCATTTTTTTATCGTATGAATATTATCATCAAATTGATTTCAACAAAAATATCGTGAAAATTACAATCTTAAATATCTTTTTTTACGTTACATATTGATGTTACGTAATTCAACCTCAGTCATATAAATTTTGTATAAAATAAGAGATAAGAATTACATAACTGCGTAACTTAATTGTTAAGTAAGTATAATTAATCTTTTATTTCTGGCCAAATATTTTTTACAGGGGGTACCGTGTGTATTTAAAAACGCGATAATTATCAACTTACTCAAAATTGAATTTGCATAAATATCTGTTTATAGTATGTTCAACAATGCATACATTATTTCACTATTTTCTTTCGTTATAAAACAAAAAACAAAGCAGCCCATCCGTGGGAAGTAGTCCAAAGATTACAATCGTAATAATATTTAATACAAATCACTCGTTACCAATTTAAGAAATCTTTATATGATTTAAATGCGTTGTTTACTGTATTTGATTGTGAAAATATATGTGTGATTATTCAAATGTAGTTTCTCAGCGTTTTAGAGCGGAAAAAATAATACGTTGTTTTATCTATCCATATTTTTTTAATTCACTCGACCGATTTTACGTTATTTGTACAATTTTACGAGTTACCTACTGATATACATTCAAAATTATATGCAGATTTAATTTAATAGTTTCACACGTGAAAACATTAACGACTTTTTTTTGTAATCTATTATTATTTTTTATGTAATTCGACACATGTATTATTTGTTTATTGATTCTGTAAAACAGTACACCATAAAACAATATTAAAAGTATTGTTTTATTTTATTGGAAATCTTCTGTTAATATTATGTATTGCTTAATCGAATGTTAAATATTGCCAGTCTCAGTTTATAGTTATTATTATTTCAATTTATATATTTTTTACTGTTTTCATGAGACATAATAATAAATACTAGCTGTAAGCCCGTTGACCTCAACGGGGGGATTTTTGTTGCATTTTTAAGAAGTCAGAAAATTACAAACCTATTATTTGAATAAGCCAGAAATTCTAAAAATAAAATAAATATTTCTCGGGGCTATATCGACAGCCCTGCCCTGCAGTATTTTAGTTGTAAATTATTTAATTTTTGGAATAATGTTTAGGTTTGCTAACAATCATTTTTCGTAGTAGCATAAATCGACCTCGGGGCATATATCGACAGCCCTGCAGTATTTAAATTGTAAAATAGCAGAAATAAAAATCATAAATTATTGAATTGAAGGGGGATGGGAAATCGGGGACAATTTACAGTCGGACGGACGGACGGACGGACATTATCGACTATTAATATATAGATACTTACGTGAATCAGTGCTACGTGATAGTTGCTATGCGTTCTTGTCGATATTTAAAAAAATACTACGATTTTCATACTGTCTGTTCTAAAATTATACCTTTATTTTTAATAACCAACATTTGATAATTGTCACAATTTTGTTGTTTAATATTTTACCTGTATTCATTGATTAAATAAACTCTTATATTTTGATAACGAGATATAATTATTATATAACCTATAAACAACTGTTGTAATCTTAAATTTGAATCGTTCAAGGTTCCTGAAGATGCCGAAAGGCGAAACCCGAGTCGTTAGTGACAAAATCTGTGTGAATGTACAAAGTTAGAACGATTCAAATTTAATATTGAAATTCCATCAAGCACCTTCAGTCGAAATCTTAAACTGTTGTTATCACTGTGTTTAATTTGAATTGGTATACCTACAAGATATTATTATCTTTATTTCTTTTACTTGCTTCATTGTATGGACTGTATGGAGTTAGTAACAAAGGGAACTATTTGGAAAATATCCTCATTAGCGTTCTTTGAAGTTCTCAAAACGTTTTTAATGGTCCTTCATATCATTGTAAAAGATCATTTAAGTACTGTTGATGTATTCAACTCGGCTGTAGGTAAATTGCGACCAAGGAATTCCTCTAAAACGCCCGAAGTGGATATTTTTAACAACCCTAAATTAAAAATGATTTAATGAAAGCTCCGCCGACAACCCTATCATTTTACGATATTAATTATCAAATTTAGTAAGCGTAGGTTTTTGGGGTATAATTATTTCGTCCAAAGAATACGTAAACAAGAATTTTGATTGCAGTCTCAATTTGTCAAGCAGCAAGCTTTTATATACATATTACGGGTCGTATTTTGTACTAAACAATGTTTAGCTTTTCTGAGTGAGTTTTATCTGAACAATTGACGATTACATTAAGAAACTTTTGAATTTTAAATCTTGAAGTAAAAGTCTTCGGTTATTTTTACCAAGTAGATGATAAGTGCACTACGTTATCGATTGCAGAGTTTTTTTTATCAATATTGCTATTTTTTTATTTTTATATCGTCACCGTTCTGGCAGTTAATAAGTAACAAAATAAGTTAATAAGTAACAAAATTACCAAAAGTTACGTAACTATAAGATTCTCGAATATCACTTTTGTTTCTGAAATACATCAGGTTGATCATTTATTGTAACAGTTTAGTTTTTCGGTAATTATTATGAATGTAAAATCAAAAGCAAGTAATTGTATAATGCTTATTAATTGTTAGCTTTATTTGTGTCAGATAAGCATGAATTGATAACATAAATTATTTAGCTTAGATTCCTAAAAGTTCAAAAATATATTTTGTGTTTACTTAGAATTTTCAATTTGTTACATAAAAACTTTTGTCAGTACGGTGACGATATGGTCATAATCAAAATCATTTCAATATCACATTTTTTTTAAAATCGTAATAGTGTATTGTTGTGACGACATTTATTTAAAGACTTGCGACCTTCTGAATCATATTATATTTTCAGTTTATAAGATATTTCGGGTATGTCTTAGAGGTGATTATATTTTTGAATACGTAAAAATATCACTTTTGTCAAATTTAATAGTGGTTAATTGATAACATTAACACAATTTAAACTAAAAAAAAATATTAAAATTTCTTTCAATTTACTCAGTTATTGTAAAACTTATAAGTGTTAACTTAACCTGTAAGTCAGTTATTTAAAAAAAAAATACTTCTGTAGAAACCTCCGAGTATTACTTATTTTTAAAAACTAACCTGGTTTTAACTAACGAGATTTCTTGGCTTATAAGGAAAAACTATAGAATGTTAAGAATTATATTTTAAGTTGAAAATATTTTAACCTTTCCTTTGCTTTTAATTTTCTGAAAAGCTTATGGATACTTTTAATGAAAAGCTTAAAGTCACAAAAAATATATTTTTACAGCAAAACTAGTCAATTACAAATCTATTGAATGTGGGGACCAATTTTTAAAATTATTTATCGCTATATACATATGTATAATTTTCAGGAAAGTTTTCGACATCATTCAAACAATCAATTGAGCTTGCTCAACACAGCTTGCTGAGATTGTTATTATTAGAGACTCAAATGTTCAGCATCTATTTTTTATCATTCTTTGCATTTTGATTTTGTTTTATTTTAGCATTTATTCGTATATTCTAAGATTTAAGCAAAACTTAGCCTATATTGTGAATCATCAGTTTAGCATCTATCGCAAAATGCTTAAAATACGAGTCTCTAGTAATTATATTTCTTCTATTGCAAACAATGCTACAATAGTTGCATATTATATCGCGACGTGACTCGTATCGAAGTTAAATATTATTCAGTACCTATGGTAATCTGAACGGTATTTTAGTATACTTAGCGATATGGGTACTTACTATCTTTGTATACGGACCAGCCACTTTTCTCATGAGATCAATGCTGTGCAATGCACACATCTATAGATACCTCAACACGCCTCGTTTTGCCCACCTTGGAACGAAGTGTTCCTACATACTTACCTGAGTCTCTGATACGCACCGAGTGTTTGTTTATTCTGACTTTACCAGCAGGTATGAATTGGGAATAAAGAACATTTCATATCAGCCAAGAAACGGGCTTTCTTTATTTTTTAATGAGTGCCATTTTATAGGGGTAAAATTTCGCCTGCTGTGGCCCAGTTGGTTAGAGCTTGCTCTACCGATCACGCAGGTCTGGGCTCGATTCCCGGTCAGATCACAGTGAATTTGAGAATTATTCAATTCAAAATTGTGATCGAAGACTGGATGTATGTGATGTCATTTCATATAATTTCCTCTCCTCCCATCCTTGTGATTCTTTAATAACTGAGTGTAGCAATAGCGATTAGTCAACCACTAGTCCTGTTCTAGCCTTATCCTTCTTTCCCTACTACTCACTTTGATAAAAATGTGAGGTTGAGCGACTGAGTAACACACAGTTCTCGTAGAAAAACTTCTGTTGAGATACCTCCATTAAGAGGCCATGGATTAAAAAAATATATGATCAACAGCAAAGTGCCAGACTTTACATGTATAGCATTGCTATCCGAAGTTCTATGCAAGCTTAATTTTAGATTTCTTCAACATACTCTGTCACTTAAAAATATTAAAATATCTAGTGTGTTGGGAATTATAAGATGTAAACGCCTTTTTTTTCGACGAAGATCATTTTTTTTTACCTTACACAATACAAGGAAGCACCGGATTAGAAGGTGCGGCATTAGGTCCCCAACTGAGATACTTTGACGTAGTGTTCCAAGCATTGTTCATTCATTACATTCAATGAAAGTTTCTTGAAAGTGATAAGATAACAGTTTAATAAATGTGGCCCACCCAGCCCTTGAAATGGACAATTAAAAATAAACATTTAATCGAAGTAACAAAAAAGACTTTTCAACCACTGAGAGATGAAGATAATTTGATAGTCGACTGTTTGCAATTTGCTCAATGTCGTTACATTCCCGTGACTTATTTAAAATACCTTAATTAGCCTATATTTTTTTGCTTACATTACATAATATTATTTTGAATAGCACATTTATAAAAAAATATTTCGCCCTAATACTTCATAGCTTTTGAAATGATTGATGATTACTTTGGTTGCAACCATTATTTTATTCAAAAAAATATATAGTATAATATCGACTGTGGAAAGGAAAAAGGACGTAACCCACACATATCAAATTTTACAGGAGGCGCTTAAAACGTGTTTTGATGATTTTGTGATCACCTTGAAGAGCACGGATACTTCTAAACTGGTGTTAAATTGACATAATCTAATATTAATAAGATAAATTGTCTAGGAAAAACCTTAATTTCAGTCTTTTTTATTGGTTTTAACTTTTTAAAAGGTCATCTTTTTCAAACTTAAAAGCTAAATTTAGATACTAATTCGGCATTTGCAGCTTGCATCCTTTTGATAGAACGTGTATTAGGTTTAATTCATTGTGATTACCTAAAAAAAGCTGTTTTGAAAAAACTGTGGGTTACGTCCTTTTTCCTTTCCACAGTCGATATGTATTGACATCACACCTGTGTTTAAATATTTATATACGTAAGGTGATGTAACGGTAGTGTCTTTTATTTAAAAAAATGTGTTATACGTGCCAACACATATTTTTTTCATAATATATGAAAAAATATTATTTTTAATCTTATTCTAGTATCTGAAAAGTTTTTACTGAAGATGATTTTTTATGTGACTCATCCATCACCCCGATCCGCCCCTATCTAAGTGGGCGGGTAAAGGCATGACTCGGGGACCTGTTATGGTCGTCGGGATAGAAGGAGATCCGAAACCCTAAAACGCGATCATTCGTTTCGGATCAGGTTGTTTTTTTAGAGTAGGCACTCACTTTTTTGATTTTGTGTTTGTAAACAAACACAATGAAAAACATTTAAGAAAAAAGATAATGCAAGTTTTGCAAAAGCAGCGCATTACTGGTTTTGCTTTTGGGCTACGCGTGTACAAATTATTCGTTATCTATATTTAGTAATTTTATCATATTATATCAGAACAAATCAACATCAGGATTCAGGAGCATGTCAACTATTTGCACCGATACAACATTTTAATTACTGATATTTATGCCAGTTTTTTATTACTCTGCCATGTGGTTTACTACTTCTAAAGAACCTAGTACTCCAATATTGTTTTTTTGAACGGCGTTGGCATCGTCGTATAGTCCGTAGTGCTCATCGCTTATCTACGTGCTGCGGTAAAAATAAAATGAATATTTAATATTATAAATCAAATAATACAGTTAAAAAAACGGATACGTACTTAAAAAGTAATGCGTGTTTACAATACAAACATGTAAAATTGTAATATAACTGGTTAAATTCATATTAAAAATATGATAAGCGACACAAAAAATGCTTACTTCTGCACAAATGTGTTATCAGTTCACAAACGAGCTTCTTGGTTATCAAAATATACGGAAATCAAGAGCAATAAATGCAGTAATATTTTTCCAAAAATAATAATTCCTACAAAACTAGGTAAATTTAACTGTTTGACAACGCTTTGTTAAAACAAACAAATGTCAAAATATATACTATTCGCGAAGATATTTAGTTCCACGGATATTGCTTAATAATTTGCTATTTTTTTACTTACGTACAATGCAGCCATGAACATTTTTAATATATCATTCAATTAGAAAAAATAAACTCTTTACGAATACTGATTAAAGGTGTTATCATACCAGGAATTGCTTGTGAAATTCAAGAGTTTAATTTAGTTTATCCAGATTGTTGGCAATATAATAGATACAATATAAATTTAATTACATCAAAGTATCCTTTTCAATAACATAGTACAACGATTGTGCACTTTTCACTGCACTTGAAAGATTGCCAACATTATTAAAATGTATTTTATTGAAAGTCTTTTCTGAACCATAAACAAAAGAAAACATGAATTCTTTGTGGCAAGGACTGTCGTAGAATCAGATGCATACTTTAGTACCAGTTCGCATAGCGGAGGAAATAAAGCTAAAGTATGAATATTACTTTCAAATGCAGGTGCCTATGACCATCGGAATTTCAATACGTATTGAATACAATTATACAAAGAAGTAATAAATTATTTGTTCATTTTGCGACAGTGTCTTGTTGCTTTGCCTTGTTACAAATACAACAATGACTGGTCTCGTGTAATCTGTTCAACATCTAATGAATGTAAAACAGGAATACATACTAAAAAGATACGAATTGAAATTTCTTTACGTTACGTGATTTTATCAAAGCATCTGAACGACGAAGTTAGCTACATATTTGAATAATTAAAAACACAATACTGGTACCAGATAATGCTTACGAACTGTTTTAAATATCTCTTGATTAATAATGAATAGACCAGGTATTGTGTATTTTCACCAGTTGAAAACATACTCACTGTCCTGATCATTATTACGAGTAACTTTAGTTGAGGGTAGTAGAAAAGAGTTTGTTTAGAAAAGCTCCGGTTTTTCATAATCAGGTAGAATGGGTAAGTGTTTATAAAAACATGACAATCATAAATAATACTGTAGGATACAAATTAAATTAATAAATTGTCGATTCGGTTATTCGGCCATCAGAGTCACATTTCAAATCATCCAACTACTCAGCTACAGGCTCTTAGTAACTAAATACGTTAACAATGGCAAATGAATATGAGACAATAATTACAGATTTTCATAAAATATACACATATTTTAATAATGTTAAAAATTCAACACGAATTTTCACGTCTAACTGCATATATGATAAAATAGACTTATACTTAATTGGTCAGTATTTATTATACATAGCTTAATAGTCGGTATAAAAATTATGTTTGGTCAGTATAAAGCATTTATATAAATTTGGGATTTTGCTGTTATAATAAAAATGTGATTAGGTTAGGTCTAGTTGTCTACACAAAACTGGCCTAAACTATTCCTATTCTTTATAAATACTGGCCATAAATTATAAAAATACGAAATAACTAATTTTAAATATTCAATAAAAGCTAATTTATATACTGGCCTTATTCTGGCAATACCCTACTTGTTATAGCGGTGTGTTACCAAATATTATCAATTCCAGATAACTCAAAACATTACTGATGTATTTGTATTTTTTTTAATTTCAGATATCTGCAGTAATTTCAAATATATAATTTTATGAATGCAACTCGGCAACTCTGGCTTCAATAACCTGTAAGTAAATACATTTTTTTTTTATCAAGGATTACCTATTGATTTAAGAATAATAATCAAAATGTATCCACAACTAACAAAAGAACAACATCATCCGAAATCACAGATTTTTTTCAACATATATGAACAGGCATGACTTAGTATGAAACACTGCTTGGTATTTTTTTGTGAAAATAAGTTTCCATAGTAACCGCCATACATTTATATCTTGTGCATCGAACGAATATAACATATTTGAATTACATAATCCATGGTGATAAGTTTTTATGTAATGTTTTTGCATCAAATTAATATTATGTTCCGTAGTTCAAAATATTTTAAATCTGAGAAAAAAGCTCAACCTTATAGAGAAAACACAAAGAGGGCGACATAAAAGCATAATACGATATTTTTTACGATTTGTATAATATGAAATAGTGCCGTGTCACAGAAAATCTCTGGTAGGTACCGTTGTATTCAGCATTATTTTTTTTAAGTCGTTATCACAAAGAGATTAATAAAAAAATACATTTATGTAAAAACTTATTAATTATTATGGTCGTTTTCATTAGTTTATCTTATTAATTGTTTTAATATGACATTGAATATCCAACAGATAGTATTTCTGTACAGTTTTACGTTTCCATTTAATAGAAAACAATCTAAATACCGAGATGTTTTTAAAATATGTTTTAGGCGTAAATTTATTTAGTGATAAAAAATAATTTCCTCGTTCCAGCTAATTTCGAAAGCAAATACGGCAACAAACAACCTACAATATGTTGTCATAACACTCAATTGATTCTATCTAAATAAAACAACCTTTTACATCGTGGGCAGTAAGATTGGTAAAAAAAAAATGCAATAAATCTAGGCAATGCAAGGCACAACAAGGTGTTTTAAAATATACGAAATATCAGTCAGGTGTCTTTTTTTGCGCAATATATTTTTCTATAACGAATCGCCTGCCCACGGATTCTGTGAGAACATTTTTATAGCATCGTCGATTAAAACGTTCACAATTTTCGTAGGAAAATATGAAATAAAATTACAATTGATTGTGTAATATATTTGAAATGTATTGTATCCTATTTTATTATCCATTAACTAATTTATAGATACATATGTATATTTTAACATTTTGACTGAAGGTGCTTGGTGGAATTTCAATATTAAATTTGAATCGTTTAAATTATGTACATTCACAAAAAAATTGTCACTAACGACCCGGGTTTCGCCTTTTGGTATCTTCAGACAATTGAACAGTCTTCCGATTTTAAATGAACATGCCTGGCTCTCCACTTTTATACCCTATATAAATATAATCATAAAACCTTTTCCGACAAACAAAATAAATATAATTATTAAAACTACTCATCATTCAAATCTGTGCATTTCCATGGGCTAATCCTTTTCGCCAGCAATGGCTTTAAACTCAATGATACATTTATTTCTTATATAAACGTCATATAGTAATTATCTATCAATTTGTCATTCCAATATTATATTTAAATTATTTGATATTCTGATGATTTTTTAAAAAAATATGACACAATCAGTAACATAACAAAGTCATCTATTGTAATTTTTTGTTAAAAATAAATTACCGCCAAACCCACCAAAAATACAAAAGTCATTATTGTCTTATCAAATATAGATTCATTGATATCGATTGAAAGCGATAAAAGTTATTCCGGAATATCTAGTGTTGAAATGCTTTATTTTCAGGGCCGAATCTATTCAATTTATTAAACTGAAGCTTTAGGGCCCTTAGCATATATTTATAAATTTAATAATTTCAATTAAAGTGAATAAATATTCAAATAAAAATGAATTTTTCGTAAAAGTTTTCCATGTCGTTTTCGGTCACCGAACAAAGAGTTGTATGTAAGTTGTATTGCATGGTTTGAGAATCAGACCACTGTTCTTTTGCCTATAAGTTTGTGTCTTATACAATTCTCTATGGTTCACGGTAAAAAAAGCATGCAACTTTCTTCATGCAATGAAACGGTGCTCATGCCAATATTAAAGATGTGTTTGGTATGAAAACATTGATAAACAATTTTTACGCAGGGGCCTTAAAATCGGATGGGCCTCCGAATTGGTGGTGTCTCATAAGTGGAATATTCGACTCTAGATCCCCTTTTTATTTATTGATTTGGCATTTACTTGGTAGAACTCCATTTTAATAGGGTAAAAATAACAAAATATTTCAGTTCTACAGTTAAAACTGTATAACTGAAATATTGTTATTTTTACCCTATTATTCTAGATCCCCTCTTCGTCTAAATCTGATTATTTGTATTATTTATTTATATGCTTGTTATTATGACCTGACAAAATACACTAATATCCAGAACCCGTTATCCCATAATATAAAACTAATGAATATAATACTAATAAATATTATGCAACATCAGAGAGGCATACGGATTATAAAATTACTAAAAATAAGCATATTATATAAATATATTTTTTTTCATTTACTAAATATTTTTACATGTCATTATTATATGCAAAATAAATATTTATATTCAAATTCAATTAGCGATTTTTGCATAATGTGAATAATATTTAAGTGGAAATTCTTGTTTTTTCAAGTCTGATCATTGACTGAGGATCGTGTCCTAACGCCCTCCGAAAAATGTTTCCATCGGCAAGTTGGTGAATGGAAATCTACCCGTTAAATGGAAATATGAATGATATTTTAGTTTTTCTTGAAATTGTATCATATATTTTTAATTAACCATACACTAACAATCTATTCTATTTTTGTTTATCTATTAACACTCGAGTACCGAATCGTCAAAAACAGGATCGAGGAACGATGGGGTACAAGGTGACAAATTTGTCTAATATTTGAATTGCATTGATTGATTTATCATTGTAGATTAAAATAAATATCAGTTAGACATTATTGGTATTTAGCGAATGGTTGAAATAAGAAGAAGTTTGAAATGCGAATGTACCCTATATTAACCCGAAAGCTTATAATTTAAAAAAAATAACTTATAATTAACAATGACTTCATCACACCAAAAATATTGCGTAAACGTTAGTAAATAGTTTTAATTAAAAATATCATCTATTATCAATATCAGTGTCGCAAAATAATTCGTTTAATTTATAAGAGGGCCACAGTTAATACAGTTCTGCCCAAATTTGTAAGCAATCCCAGTTTTAAAATACATGTATTTGTGTAATTGGGGCTTTGAATGATTTTCCGTTTCAAAAATAATATCCCGCCAGTTTGACGACGTTTGGCATGATTGCTGACCAAACAATAGTCAAAAAACAAAACGTATATAATTTGACAGTGGAATGACATTACTATTCAATATAGGTGTCGTTTGTATTCTACATATATGATACACTAGTTCCATTTTTGTCCGCTCCACAGACAAGTTTGTGATATTGGATTTTTTAAATTATAGTTTCATTGTGTTATCAAAATGTCGTTCTTGAGAAGATATAATTATTTAATTATAAACATTTAACACACTACTCAGACTTTTTAGGAATCAATTATATTTACTTCGATTTGACACTGTGTCATCAAAATTGTATTGCCAAATCATGGGTCAACCAAGAAACGAGTAAGTGCACTTCGAAACTAGCAGCGTGCATACACTGCAAATAAAATATCTTTCATAATCACCCGCACACACACATTTACAAACATAACAGGTATATGTGGTAATAAAGCCTAACTTCATAGACATTCATAGTCTTTTCTTACAACCTGTGTCTCTCGATGTTCTGCGATTGTTTAACATTGACAAAATTTAGCGCAGTTTTTCTGGTAAGACGTATGTATGTATGTATAGATCGATTTTGTAATTATAGTGGAAATTAAATATCTAAAAAAACATCTGGTATTACAGCTATCTTAAGTGAAGATGCTAGATATTTTGTAATAATAATGTTCAAGTCACATAAGATAAACTGAAATGAGATTTTATTAAATTCACCTGAGACGAGCTCGTTGTGAACAGAAATCACAAGCATCCATGTTCAAGGTCTCGAACTTTAATTGAAAAAAAAAACTAAATTTGATAACAGAGGCTGATTTATATTAAATGCAAAGTTGGATGTGTGCATCCTATAATTAATTACCTTGGCGGTTAGAAATGTTATTTACTCGCTCGGTGAAAATGGCCCAGAATTTTTCCAAAGAAACTTAAGGATTTTTTATTATAAAACTTTTTACTTTCTTCGGTGACGCTGCAACCGTTCAATATCTGAAAACTATTAAAGGAACAATTCAAGAAACAATAAATATAATAACACCTGAACACAAAGCAATAATCTATTTTTTCATAAGTCGAAAAAGGACGTAACCCTCAGTTTTTCCAAAACAGCTTTTTTTCGATAATCACAATGTCTACAACTTGACACACGTTCTATCAAAAGGATGGAAGCTAAAAATGCCGAATAAGTATCTAAATTTAGTTTTTAAGTTTGAAAAAAGAAACGCGTGTGAAAATTGCAATCAGGAAAAAGGACATAAAAAAGGTTTTTCTTTTACAATCTATTAAATTAATAATAGGCTAAGTCAATAAAAACCCAGTTTATCAGTCACCGTGCACTTCAGGGTTGTTTATATTTCATAATTTGCTTTTAGCTTAAAATCGTCAAGAGACTTTTTTTGTGTCTCCTTTAAAATTTGATATGTGTGGGTTACGTTCTTTTTCCTTTCCACAGTCGATATGTAAAATACGTAAGCAGACATATACATTTATATTTTTTGTTTGAGACTTTGGTAAAACTATTTAAAATCTACTTTGCCTGCTATATGATGCATGCTAACATTTTCATTTGCACTGCCTTCTAATCCGTGCCGGAAATCGTAAATTATTTTTTAATTGAAAGTTGTAATGAGTGTCAAAATCCGCTCTACATATAGGTGTGATAAATTAATTAATCTATGCCAGTAATGCTAATATGTATAGAGGGGCGGTGACCCCTCCTTTAAAATTAAAATATATATCATTCTGTTGCCGACATTTTTTTTCGCCCCACGTAAAACAATATAATGACAAAAATTTTAATAGCGTTTGGAAAATTATTACCCTTTTAGAGGGAATATTGTATTCAAAAATATTTTGATGATATACAGAAGTTTTATGTAAGATTTTAAAATAAATTTATTCATAATCATTATCTCCATACCTTAATATAATTACTGCGTAGCAAGCAGTTCTTGTAGAAAATCTTCTGCTTAGATAGCTTCATTAGAAGACCACGTGCTCCACATTGGAAGCAGACATGGAATAAAAAAAATATACTAGCTGTAAGCCCGTTGACCTCAACGGGGGGATTTTTGTTGCATTTTTAAGAAGTCAGAAAATTACAAACCTATTTATTGAATAAGCCAGAAATTCTAAAAATAAAATAAATATATCTCGGGGCATATATCGACAGCATGCCCTGTTGTATTTAAATTGTAAATTATTTAATTTTTGGAATAATGTTGAGTTTGCTAACAATTATTTTTCCTATTAGCAGAAATAGACCTCGTAAATTACCTAATTTTTGGAATAATGTTTAAGTTTGCTAACATTTTTTTTCGTAGTGACAGAAATTTCGTAAAATATTAAATCTTTGGAATAATGTTCAAGTTTGCTAACAATCATTTTTCATAGTAGCATAAATCGACCTCGGCGCATATATCGACAGCCCTGCAGTTTTAAATTGTAAATTACTTAATTTTTGAAATAATGTTTAAGTTTGCTAATAATCATTTTTCACATGCAAAATGGTATAAATTAATTGCACATTTTATCAAAACAAAATTATCAAAATGTTGACTGATTCTCCAAACAGAACTTGTTTTTTAAAATATATATAATGATTTTTACTGAAGTTATTTTATTACACTTACTGAAATTATGCTTTCGCCAACAACTAACTATACCACGTATGTACTTAGATTAAAAACAAATCTTGAAATAATTGCGTCTTATATTTATTTTTTGAAAAAGATATTTCGCTAGTCAATCGGAATTTGTTATTTTGGTAGCATTTATTTTCATACGATCAAGATGTACTGTGATTTAAAAAGAAAGTTTTCAAAAAAAAAAAATGTTATAAACCCAAAAAAAAGCGCTCTAGGCTAGATTCGAACCAGCTTCCTACAGATTATCAGCCGAGTGACTTACCTCCAGGGTACAGTAGAATTGAGAAAAGCTCGTAAAATAAAACATATAATATGCATGCTGTTTTTTAAATAAAAAACGAAAGGTTCCATTTTCAAACGAAATTTAATATATATTATATATTTTCATCGTTTCTGATAATTGTGACGTTAGCTCAGTTGACAAAGAGCTCGGCTGATGATTCATAATTATGGGATCGATCGACGGTCGCGGCGCTTTTTTGTATGAGAATTCAATTTTTCAGCCATTTGATAATTCAACTGTTTATGTATGCATGTGAAGTATGCGTATTTTGGAATTTTTAGAATAATTTAAATGTGTGCTTAATATATATAATTAAATCAGATCGATGCTGACAGTTGTTCGTTTGCCCGAGCGGTAACGATTTCAACTCATAATCCAGAAGCGATGATTCGAACCACGGCCGCGGCGCTTTTTTGTATGAGAATTCAAATTTTCAGCCATTTGATTTGTTTCGTCAAATAACAGTGTATTAATTAATGGCGATAGCGGGGCAGGATGGGGTATGGGGTGGGGGGGAGGAGGACCGTCTTTCTTGACGTCATCGAAAAGGCGAAATCGCGACCATATACAAACGAAAAAAGTATGTATTTAGTATGAATAAAAAAATGGTTGACAGCGGGGTTGGGGCGGAGGAGGGGGAGGGAAAATCGGGGACAATTTACAGACGGACGGACGGACGGACGGACATTATCGACTATTAATATATAGATATATATATATGTATATGTTAAATACATATAACAAAATATTTGGAGTTAGAATTAATGTTAATCAGCTGAGACTTAAACCCAAATCCACTTGATTATTTTGCGAAGCTCTTACCACTAACTAGACCATGTGTAGCCAAACTTTTGATCTCTGCGAGCGACTTTATACTAACATTATTCGTAGCGGTATGTTAACACCGTATGTACTAAGTTGTCATAAAAAGTTAAATAATTCCAAAGCACAATATAATGTGTATGAAAGGAAAACAAAATGGATGAATAATAAAAGACACACTCAATTCTTGTTTCGATACATCAGGCGGGCGACGTCTTGGCCACCGCTGCACTAGACCATAGGGGTTGATAATTGGATCTATTGGACTATCTACTGAAAAATATTTAAATAAAAATATATCTATTAATTGAATTGACATTTAATTGGTTGAATTTAGTTTTGACATCGTGATATGTATTCATTTTTCTTTTCCGTTTCTTTTTTAAAACACGACCTGTTATATGTATCACTTATATTGGGTAGATTTTTACTTACTTGAAGTAATAAATGGTATTTGAAATTTACGTAACAGTTTTTTTATAATTAAAATAAATATAACAGTTTATTGTTTGTATTATTACACATTACGTCCATAGCTATATTCATTTGTTTCGAAGGCAATTAAACTGTTCCAAAATTCAAATTCTTTATCTTAATCGTTAGAGGTGTGCCCATTTCAAATATTAGTGATGTGCGAATATTATTCTGAAGTGATCGATACGATAAATTGAAATTAATGTTACCACAGTTGAGTTAGCCTCATCTTATATCACTTTCTCGAACGCCCCGAGCATTTCCTTTATTTAAGTAAGCCGCTATGAAAGCGTTTAAATCGAGAGTTAGCTATTTTTTTTCACTATGATAGTTATTTAGTTGCCCATTCGCATAAATTATTCGCAGTTTCCGCACTCGCGATGTCTATCTTTAAACAGCTCTCATCGAGCTTGTAATTTTTTCTAATGGACTGCTATTTAAATTGATATGAAAACGTTTTTATGGCATGTACTATTACTTCTAAACTCTTGACTTGTAAAATAAAATTAAAACGTTTAAGCGTTCCTAATTGACTTGATATTAAGGTCACTTGAAGTCTGTTTATATGAACATACATATACAGTTAAATTGAAATATATATTTTTAGAAAAAATGATATTTTATTATTTTTTAAATATCACGAATTATATGAATGCAAATTCGCGCAAAAACAGATTTATCACCGAATGTGATCAAAACGATATTATATTGTGATTAAACTTATTTTTTTAAAAACCATGTCCGCTCCCAATGTGGAGCATATGGACTCCTAATGGAGTTTATCTCAACAGAAGTGTTTCTACGAGAACTGCTTGTTACTCAGTTGCTCAACCTCTCTTTTTCCAAAGAGAGTAGGGATAGAAGGATAAGGCTAGGGCAGGACTAGTGGTAAGCTAATCGTTCTCGATACACCCGTTCAAAGGATACGATGGGTGGGAGGGGGGAATTCAAGACATCGCATACATCCATGCCTTCGAACAGAAATTCATAAATCGATTGAAAAATCAATTTATAAAACTGTCCGTACCTGGATTTGAACCCGTGCCCTCCGTAACCGAAGCCAACGACGTTCAACGTCATCAACGTCAAAAACTCATTACTCAATTGAAATAAATATGTAGAATTTAGAGAATGATTATTTATCACCAATCACTAAACTACGGCCCACCAAAGATTTTTATCCGCCGGCTTATATGTATAAATATTTTATATACACATACGAAATATTTGTTTTATAATATTTCTAATATGATTCCAACAAGAAATGTTTTCGCCAGCCCCACTCAATGTTTTCAATAAATAATTCGGCCATTTTCCCAAGTTTGGAGACTGGTTGTATATGTGATAAGAATTGACTGTTATCTCTAAAGGAAATCAATATTTATTATGCGTATCAAACATTTATATTTCAAGCATTATCACGTTCAATTAATAGTGATAATCAACTTGTCTTCTTCATGTTCTTTTAAGTCGTCTCTTCTGTTGAGTAGAAACTCAATTTATTATCTTATATTTAAAAAAAAAGCGGCAAATGGATATCTATAGATAACTAACTATATGAATATTCATAGGAACGAGAACTTAATTTTGTTCACATGTTTAGTTATATTTTTTTTATTTAAAAAAAATATGATTGATACAACTAATGACATATAATTTATGAAACTGCCTAAACAGTCATTTAAAAAATACATTGTTTAGTTAATGTGTGTGAAATGTATGTTCCCGCAAACGCTATAGGCAAAATTTACCCTTTTCTTCATGATATTTACAATAGTTTCTAGCAAAGACTGGCAATCAAACTATGACCCGTACATAGTTTTGTTCAAGGTAATGCTAATTTTTTAATTTATTATTTATTTAAAGCCAGTGGAGGGCGGTCAATGTGGAATTGGACAATGCACCCCTTGTATATCCAGGAGCGGTTATATTTCATAAAATAATATTCATACATAACATTTTTATCATTCACTCATTATAAATTATTCATGAAAAATATTGCAGCTATGTACATGGGCGTTATTATGTTACACCAGTTATACCAACCGTCTAAAGCTAATACAAATTATTACTTTTGCCATAACGGTGTTTCGTATTTCAGACCGTCCAAAATAAGTGTCTCGATATTAAAGCAATATTATATAATAAAACAATTTTTTTTTTGGACATCAAATTTATGGAGCTCCAAGTACCAGGACGCGCCAGCGTCAAGGTTCTTCCAGTCTCCTTCATCGATAAAGATTTTGAAAAATTGTAAATTGCATCCCCTTACCATCGTTTGCAGACGGAAGGGCGCGATCACTACAGAGATAAGAAGTTCACGGGAACTCCATGTGCATTATTTTGCAAATCACATTCCATGGGCTTCCTCCATACTATATCCGTACATGTAGACACACATGCGCATACATACATGCACACATACAGTACAAAAAAAAACAATATAAAAGCTTGACGTTTCATAAAAATAATAATAATAAAATTCTGGAATCTCAATCGAATCTACGTAAAAATCAGTACAGTATGGCTCTAGATAAAAACCTTTGACAGTCAGTTTAAACAATTTTACATATATTGACAATATTTGGCATATACACATACGTTTCGATTTTTCTTAAATTTGAGTATCAAATTACCGGTATTTTGTATTATCAAAACCAGTTTTTTTATTTTGAAAAAACGTCCGCGATAATAAAAACAGCATTGCAGTCTCTGGTTCCAACGATAAAACTATTGTTGCTATTATCTGTTTTTAACTTTATTAATTAAAATAAGGCACACAATATTCTTGTTGTATATCGTGTGCAAAATAGCGATGCAGGTTTTGCCCATTAATTTGCTAAGCAGGGGTAGTGCGCTCAATAATAAATTGGCGTCAGCAGCAGCGTGTCGATGCTTATCTAGCAACCCATTCAATAAAAATGACGATTGAAATCGTCCATTATCACAGCGGGTTCTCTGACGTCTCGCATTGCTGCTGCACTCTACCTGCACTTTTCTCACTGCAACAAGTGCACTTTTGAATACCGCAACCAAACAACATTGAACGGTGGATAATAAATATTACGCAGACAGTCCTTAATCTACCTAAATAATATTTTTTTCGATATTAATTATTACATTGTCTTTCACGTAACAGCACCTTTGAGCATATTAACTCCATTACGATAATCCCAGGCATAGAAACTATATTCAGTTTAAACTAACATGGTTTCAAGTCTTTCAACTGAAACCATTTAGATTTTAGATTGTCTGAAAGAAAATATGAAGATGTAAAAGAAGATCCGTCGAATCCATCAGGAATTACAAAATGGTATCCAAAACTACTCATGTCTTTATCAAAGTCTTAATCATAAAAAGTTTGTCCATTTTATCGTGGCTTAATATGTAAACCCACATCTTATAGCGTAGTGTAACTATCTTTACCTTCTCTACAATGGATTTACTGAACCAATTATATTTCATAGATTTCTGAATATCTCTAATTGTATGGTCAGGTTGTATGTATGGGTTTTTTTTAAGATCTTTATTCAATATTAAATCCCGATTATCAATATAATACATTGTACATACTTCATCACTCATTTTGAATAAACAAACAATAATAATACCGTATAAGTATATACTTGTTCATCTTTCTTGAATTATGCTTTATCGCAGGGCATTGCTCGCATTTTGCTTCCCGGCCCACCTGCAGTCTTGGTACTAAGATCGCTTTAAAAGAAAGAGAAAACCTGCAGAACGCTTAGAAAATAATTCACAAGAAAGTTTGATTTAAAAAGCACATTTTTTTTATTAACTTAACAAACCAGACAAATAATCAATCACTTTTTTTATTCATTTTTAATGCGTTCACTGCAATACCTGGTGGAAAGGTATTATATTAAATTAAAAAGTAAAACAGTTATTTAACACGATTAGAACAGGTCACTTTTTTATTCTTACCGAATATCGTTTTTAAATCAGTGTAAACTATTGGTCAGTAAGATAATGGTTTCGTTTTACTCAGTCGGGGTACCAAGTTCTAAACCTCAAAATACTACACGAATACGTTAATTTTTCATTCGATTTATATCCAAAATACACTGATGTCTGTGATAATTAACAATAAGTACACTCACAGGCCGCTCTTAATCCGATACTAAAAACCAGGGCTTTGGAGTCGTGTCAACAAAAACGACTCAGGCATTAAATAAAAAATCGGCTCCGCTTTTATTTGTAATCTGTATAAAATCAGATCATTCTATATGTAATTACCAGAATAATTCTAATAGATTTCACCAATCAATATGATGAATAGACTTATAGTTTTTTCCATATCTTTTACGGTTTTTCCGACTCCGACTCTGACCCCGGATATAACACCCGAATCTACGACTCTCGACTCCGACTCCAAAGCTCTGCTAAAAACTGGCCGATGACTAAACTAATACTTTTTTCCATTCCTTCTTTGAAGAAATATTAAGAAAAACTGTCTTTTAATTAGTTATATTAAAACACAAACGCTACCCTTACCATTTGGGGTTCATATGCTCTACATTCTTAGTGGAATTAGTATTTTAAAAAATACCAGTTAAATTTGAATATTACTAAACAAACAATTAGATAACTAATCGTTGCGTTATGTATTATACTAAAAACTGTCTAAATCCCACCAGTGGCGGCCGGTCAATAAGGCATTGAATCAATGCACCCCTTGTATATGCAGGGGCGTTTATATTTCATGAATCAATATTCAAACACAACATTTATACCATTCACTCATTTTAAATTCTTCATGTATTTATTGTCTAAAATATTTATTATATGCTATAAAAATTAAAATGAGTGAATGGAATAAATGTTATGTTTGAATATTATTTCATGAAATATAACCGCCCCTGCATATACGAGGGGTGCATTGATCCAATGCCACATTGACCAACCGCCACTGAATCCCACAGTCTGATTGTCCTTTCAACTGCAGTTTTATCGAGTACAATAAACGATAGATTTTACACGGTGTTGATTTGTACTGACATTTTCTTCGCGCTTAATTACACGTATACCTATATATTGGTATTCCGACGTAAAACGTATTGTTTCAGCGTCTATTATTGTGCTAATTGGTGTGAAAATGCTTTTTTTATACTAGCACTCGTACACTCGAAAGATCATTAGCACCTTAACGTGGGTCAAATACCTTTAAAAGTCTGCATATTGACAAACACTATTAAGAAGATGGGAAGATCAATACATTGTCGATAACTACATGTTTTTCATTTTTTAACGACGTTTAAGTATAAACAGGATAATGTTCGAGGTATAGTTAACAGTACAACGTAAACATAGTTTGAGAATCATAAGGAAAATATACATACACAATTACTGGCGAATTGTAAACACTTTTACCGACGAACACAGCATTAAAAAATAAGAAAATCTTACATAAGTGTTATGCCAACATTATGATAAGTCAAAATGGTAAATGAATTCTTGTTTACTTTAAAAACAGTTTTAGCTTTTTGTTTAAGTATGTATTATACATTATTTATTTTAAATGCTCAGTATATATAAAAAGTAGTCATTATATATAATATTGACCTGTATTTAAACCTGAATGCCAGTTTTATTTCGACAACAAAACCTAACGTAACCTAACCTAACTTAATTATTATAACCGAAGCTATTGATCAAATATTTGTATAGACATTTTTAAAAATATAGTAATGTATATAAATTACTTACCAATAACCAGTAAACAATAAGTAATGTGCATGAAATATTATGTATAGGTAATGTAAATTGAGTAGGATGTTTATATCTTCTAAAAAGATTTCATTGTATTATTTAAAAACCAAATTTTAAGTGCTTAACCGAACTTTTGTGTCGATTACTATAGTAATAAGGTAAACATAGCAAATTATTTAGTTCTACAATCAAAAAAAATGTTTTGTAGCTATTGCTTTTAAATAGCTTTATTATTTAGATAGATAAGCTTTTCACAAACTTGTAGAACTAAATCCTTTTCAATTTTTTACTTTATTACAATAGACTTCAACCGAATTAATGCCAATTTATTTAATAATAACTATAATCTCGCATCATCTAAAAAATCATGTAGATTATTACGTAGGGATATCATATATTTATATTTATTTATTTCAAAACTGTATAAATATTTATGATTGATAGTTTCCTCTAATGGTTTCGCGCAATACATTTGAATACATTCGAGAAAATTACGAAAATATTACAAATATTGTCGACACTTTTTACGTTTTATCTGTTGATTTATTTGTAGGATATGATACGACAGTATTTCAAAATGATAAATTACAATTTAGTCATATAAATGGCGAATAAATCAAGACATTGCTAACAGATAGGTCAGATTATTGCATGGCAATATTTTTTGCAATTTCCTTTACTCGATGAGTGGAATTCATAATTGATGTACATTTAAAAATATAAAACTATCATTAACTTAGAAGTCACAAATAAAAAAATAATAAAGTACGAATAGCTGATTGTTATGTATCACAGTAATGAGACGCATATTAATGTTATATTTTTACTATATTTGTTTTAATAATGAAACGAAATATTGAAATTTGGTTGATCTTTTATTTAATATATCGTCGATATGCTGGCAGAAAGCGATAAGTTAAAAAAAAACCTTGTTTTGAGACAATCCTTATTTTCGATAATCGCTTCAACTATTTAATACTTATTGATCTAAAATTTCATGAAATTCGATAACGAATAACGAATTCAATTTACATATTCAAAAGCTTTAAATTATTTATAGTTTTTTTGTTGTCAAAATTAATATTAATCGGAATTGACTTAATGAGTGTACTATTTTCAAATTTTGTACAAATGCACAAAATATGGTTAATTTTTTTTTTCAGAAGACAACGTGTCAAAATCATTTATAACATAAAACAGCCCGATATCGACTTAACGCTTTCTGCCAGTATATTGAGATACGAATTGAAAAATAATCATAAGTAAAATTAGTTTATATTAAAATAAATTACGCCATAAAACCTAGAAGTGGATTACACATATCATGAAACTTGTATTAAAGTAAATATCAAAGATAGTTTTTAATGTATAATAAAAACGACGTAACCCACACATATCAAATTTTACAAGTGGCGCAAAAAACGTGTTTTGATGATTTTGGCCCATATGCAAATTATGAATTATACACAACCTTGAAGTGCACGGAAACTTCTAAGCTTTAATTGACATAATCTAATATTTATTAAAGAAATTGTCTAGGAAAAACCTTTATTTCAGTCTTTTTTCTTGGTTTAAATTTTTTACAATGTCATCTTTTTCAAATTTACATACTAATTTGGCATTTGCAGCTTGCATCCTTTTGATAGAACGTGTATCAAGTTTGATACATTGTGATTATCGAAAAAAATCTGGTTTGAAAAAACTATGGGTTACGTCTTTTTTCCTTTCCACAGTCAATATGAATATTTTTGACCTTTTCTTATGTTTATGATTTTTTTAAATCAATTAATAAAAATTATCTCCATATTCATTAAAAAGGCAAATAAAACAATTTTTAATACATATTCATATTTGACTACATTATTTCTGAACGATTTCATGGCGATTTTATAGTTGAATTATTCTTAACCCACTACCAGGTGTCTTAAACGACAAGATAATTTAAAATTTTAATAATGTCACGTGTAACTATATTGAAGCCGAATACTAAATTTAATTTACTTGGAACAGTCATGGGAAAAATTATACTAGTTTTTCTTTTTAATTCAACGAAACTCTTAAGTATATTTCCATCAATATGATATATTAAATTTTCATTGAAAAAATAATAATTTATTTTATCAAAATATATACATTAAGACATGTACGTATTCGTAGGCAGTCGTTGTCTTATACCGACAAGGGCGGAGGGTGCGGGCGGAATCCAGTTCCGCCCACTCTCGCATGCCACCTGCCGGCCGCAGCCCTCTAAACATTCCCGCACTATCTCAAGCCGACGTTCATGTTATTTTATTTGCTACAGGGTTGAATCTTAATTTATTATTCCTCTACGTTCGCCTATCTTTATATCAGCCATATAGACAACGAACGACACCATAAAATGATAAAAGTCGTCGTTTTTCAAATAAATTTATTAGGTTAACGACAGAGCTTATTTTAATGCGAAGGCTGGTGGTTAAATTGTGGATTGAAAAGGTGGTTTCGAAACAAAAACACAACAGCCTTACCTTTTCAGTTATATTATTAGAAATATTCTTCTTGTTACTGCTCCTAAATCAATCGTTGACGTCGTCATAGCAATTCGTTTATTGTGATTAAAAAACATAACCTTTTTTGTACTCTATCCACATTTTTTTACATATGCTTTTTTTTGATACGTTTTATGTTAATAACATTGTTTATTATGTATTAATTATATGACTATTTTTTTCTCTGTATTTTTCATATTATTTTATTACATTTGAATTGTATGTAATAAAAATATATTTAATGTTACTATACGATGTTGTAATGTTTTGGAATTGATTAGTATTTAAAATTGCTAACATTTGTTAGCAATCAATCTAAATATTTAATTAACCATTTGGAATGCTAACGCTTAATTGAAAATCAAAATGCTGAAATTGACAATGATATATATAAATGCTTAAATTACGGTTCTTATACTATATCGACTGTGGAAAGGAAAAGGGACATAACTCGTTTTTTTAAAACAGCCTTTTTTTCGATAATCACAATGTATACAACTTTATATACGTTCTATCAAAAGAATGTGAGCTGAAAATGCCAAATAAGTATATAAAGTTAGCTTTTAAGTTTTAAAAAGGAAAGGCCAATGGAAATTGCAATCAGAAAAAAGATTTAAAAGAAGGTTTTTTTGAAAAAATATTTTTATTAATATCAGATAGAGTAAATTAAAAACCATTTTATTAGTTTTCATGCCATTCAAAGTACAGTATATTTCAAAATTTGCCTTTGACCCAAAATCATCATAAAACGTTTTTGTATCTCCTGTAAAATTTGTTATGTGTGGGTTACGTCTCTTTTCTTTTCCATATCAAATTTTACAGGAGACACACAAAACGTCTTTTCATGATTTAAAACTAAAAGCAAATTATGAAATATACACAACCTCAAAGTGCACGGTGACTGATACACAGGTTTTTTATCGACATAGCCTAATATTAAATTAATAATTTTTTTCAAGAAAAACATTTTCTTATGTTCTTTTTCCTGGTTAAAATTTTCACAAGTCTTTCTTTTTTCAAACTTAAAAGCTAAATTTAGATACTAATTTGGCATTTTCAGCTTCCATCTTTTACGTGTGTTGAGTTGTATACATTGGGATTATCGAAAAAAGCTGTTTTGGAAAAACTTAAGAGTTACGTCCATTTTCCTTTTAACAGTCGATATGCATAATGAATATTGTTTAAATTTTAATACATCCCTGGCTGTGAAATCAAACTGCCATATTCAAGTATTCAAACACGGCTATAATACCTCTTTATTGTAAATTTTTGCAATTGGTTTTTTTTTTTAAACCGTTTTGTTTTACGTTATGTTAAAAGTATGTATATTCTATAGTGAGTGTTCTTAAATACAATTCACATTATATCAGGTTTAAAATCCAAGACACTCACACACACAATGATAGACACTATAGATACTATAAACACGATCTAAATCATAGAATAACCTTAACATCTTATGAAATGTCTAAAACCAAAAACCAATATGTCTTCATTACGATGTTAGCAAATGACGTTTTTGTGTTACACACTTATATTATTAGTTAAAAAAATACATATCGTATTGTTTTTCCAATTTAAATCAGTATGACTATTTTTACTAGCTATACTTACCAGTGGAGGGTAACTTTCAGCCTCTTGACTACTCTGATGCGGCCTTTGGACTTGATCAAAAATAATAAAAATTCTTTTTGATCAAAAAATAATACGCAAGCACTTGGAAAAATACGTTATCAAGCCATTATATGTTCGACAGTCGAAAAAAGAGGGGGTCAACGATTTCTTTTTTTGCTGCCTTATGTTGAATCAGATAAATGAATGTTGCCTTTAGAAATTAAAAGGTTCCCCACCCCTGAGCTAGACAATCGATAATTACAATAACTATACAATTTATTAAATCGGCATTTGCTTGTAATATTTGAATTCATCGGACCCTAGTTGTCATTGTAGTTTGAAACATTTTTTTTCGTATACTTTTCCGTGTTTGAAAGTTATTTGTCGTAACATATCATGTTCATAATTAGTATGACTTAATTAAGTATTATCGGTTTTTGCTTTAAGCCATTTCTTACTGCCTTTTTAATTTAGACGTTTTTCCTGACTTTTGCGCAGCATTATTGAAATAAAATAAAAGGATTTTCTTTCTTATTTCAACTGGACTGTCACACAAAACGTACTATGACCGCATGGAAACAGTTTACATTATTATAATAAATGGAAGTTAGTCGTGCGTAAAGTAAAATGTCGGGATAAAATGATGTCCTTTTCACTCCGACATTTGCCGCTCGGTTCCTGTATAGTCAAAGGCACGCCGTTTAACAAATAAACCGCACTACAACAGTTATTAACAATATAATAAACTAAAAGCAGTGGCATACTAAAGTAACAACACTAAAAACTATGTATTTTTTTTTTACTTCATCATTAATTTGGTGCAGTTTAATTAATCACAATCACAATGTGGAGTATATACATATATACAGATCGTCGGTTTAATTCTAACTTCACGTAGGTCATTTATTTTTATTATAGAATTTCATGTTTTGGTGATTTCGGTTAGAAAGCATGCCATCGCATCTATTTCATTCGTTTAATATCCAAATTTGCAAATGGAATGGGGTCAAAAAGCAAACAGCACAATATAACGTCTCTCTTCGTATATTGATACGGTATGATTTATAAGCATAATCTCCTACTACCCCTTTTGTGATGACAACTGGCAGACATTTAAAAATTGTAGTTAAATTAATTGTGCTTAATTTTTTTCATCATGTAACTAGTAATATCGATTGTTTGATTGTTTATGACCTTAAATGGCAACACTGTTTTTCGATACCCGAAGCGATTTTTGTTTCCTTCTTTGCTTTTTGGGAAACGGACCGAACACAACGTGTGTGGGGACACTTCCCGGTCCTGGAACTTGCTTCCAGTGACCTTTAATGACTGTGATTTTTTGTGCGTGTTCTTTTGGGAAGACATTCGTATCCGAACGTCAGTTTTAAAATATTAATAAATATTAATTATATAGTTGGCTATTTTGTTTTAAATTGTACACATATATACTCAGGAAAGAAAGCATATTTCAGTATTGCAATTCCAGGCGTACACCGCCAAGCTACTTAATTTGTAGGATTATTTTTTGACGTGTGATTTTTTGGTAATTTAAAATCAATTGTAAATGCTTTCAGTCCTATAAAACTACGCCTATGCTCGCTGTACGTATAGGTACACTTGGCATCTGACATTTTGTTCTCGGCTTTCAAATAATAATATATATGAGTTAATAAAGCAAGGCGATGCGGAAACCTCGTAGCAAAGGTTTTGTGAAAATTCCCTACAGCTCAGATGAAGTTAAAGATTATTAACTTGACTATTATACTTATTTACTTTCACTTGAACCAAATTAAAGCTGCAATCTTATTCTGTTATGTACATTAATGTAAGCCGATTAACTCCAAAAGTGCATCAGTAAACACTTAATACCATACAGAATAAGCCTAAGTCAGATTGGGATTATAGTATGTGCGTGAAATTAATAGCTTAGTATTAAAATCTAGAAATGGATTCTGTAAATATTATATATGTATGAGAGACTTACGGAATATACACGGTTTCGTGATTGTAACATTCATTCTACGGTATACGGTAACGCGCTTTTAGTGCAATATCGTATATTTTATATATATTTATTTATTTAATTAACATTGCACAAGATTGTCAAATTATAAATTTAAAACTTTTACAATGAAGAAAAAAAATAGTTACAATAAAATTAGTGACAATTTAATATTAAAAGCAGTAGAAAAAATGGCAAGGAAGTCAACTGAGTGAGCTCCGACGAACTCTACTTTAATACATAAAAAATAGTATTCGTCGGAACTCACCCACGTCTACGTGGAATATGTCGACATCCAAAGCAATATTGTTGAACACCGTTAAAACTCTCCCCAGTGGCATCCCCATTGGCAGGCTGGTTCTACATCTTGGGAGAAAAAACACCTTATCGAATAAAATAAACAAGAATAAAGGAATATATTTACAATTGTAGTCAAATGTATACGGCGTATTCTTTCGTATAGAGAGAGTTCTGCATCTTTCACTTTTAATTATTGGTGTAAAATGTTTGTAACTATACTCTTTAAACGAAGAAGGTCCAGGTTTATTTGATTGGATTATATACCCTTAGTTTTATAAATGTGCTATTTCGCTTCAAAAATGTATTAAAATTTTTTTTTTTTAGATTTTAATCGTTGAATTTTTAAAAATCCATTTTCGCTCCCAACGTTTCGCGTTTCAACTTATCTTTTCCAAATAGAGTAGTAGGGATAAAAGGATAAGTCTAGGACAGGACTAGTGGTTAACTAATCGCTCTCGCTACGCCCAGTTATTGAAGGATCGGAAAGGTGGGAAGAATTTTTTAGACATCACAAACACCCATGCCTTCGAACAGAAATCGATCGAAAAAATGCTGTTCGTACTGGGACTCGAACCGCTGCGCCATAAGACCCGAATCGTTATACATACATATACAAAATAAAAACTTTAAGGTTGAATATAATCGGCTACTGTGATTGACATATTTTCTTCATTGATTATTCAACTACAGTTATGTTTTTAATATTATTTATTTTCAAATTTAAACAAAAACAATAACACTATATTATCAGTACTATGTATTACTTAATAATTATGCAAAACTTATCACAACACGAAGTTTCAGATTGGTAATGCAATATTATGTTAAATTTCTTTTTTGTTTATATAAATATTTTAGAGTACAGATTTAATTTATACTTCTCATAACGATATTTTTATTCAACCTCGAATATATGTATACTGAGATAACATAAATTGAATAAATCATAAATTCGTGGCTTGCTTACAACCAGCTGCGTTTTAATTTATGACATACTGATGTATTTATTATCTAGCTTTGATTACATAAATACTTGAAAACCAAGCCCTTGTTCAGTGAACCGAAGATTCGACAGCAAAACAAAGCATGTACGCAACAAAATAACATTATGTTATATTATTTCGTATCCGGAAGACCCAAAGGACTGACACTGTGTGTTCAATGATGCCCTTTTGTTTGTTACAGTACCTTCCTAATTCCCATGCATAATATAAAACCAGTGGTATAGAACCCAAGAACAATTGTCTGAATCGTTTTGAGCTTGATGTCATCTATGAAACATTTAAAAATCGTTGTATAATATTCGGTATTGTTTTTTGTTTGCAGTTTAAATGAGTTTTCCTTTAACCTACGCTCTTACGAAGGAAAAATGATCTGGGCTCTGTCTTGCAAGATCGATTGACATTTAAGATATTTTTGACTGTCATTATGTATCTCAAATGATTCGTTTTTTTTCAATAAAGATAAAACAGTACTGAACTAAAATTCAACTCTTAATAAATAAATAAATCGATCTTCCAGTAGAGTAGGGGATACGAAAAGACTAATGGTTAACTAGTCGCCTTCTCAAAGCCTCGTTTTTTTAGAATTAAAAGAATCGGAGGGAATTTTTAGACATCACGAACACCAATGCCTTTTTTATCGTATATAATATACGTTATTAAATACAATATAATCATTTCTTAGATACAATAACTGTGTTTCTACCATAATAAAGCAACAAGCCAGTGCAGTAAATCGTAATATACAGATGACTGGCATTGCGGTTACGTTATTCCTTTCCGTTTTGCATTACAAGGTTCAAACCGCCAACTATATACATAGATTATGTTTTCAATTAATTATATATAGTGGATTTTTTAAAATATGGGAAGTCCGGGTTTATTTTATTCCGAATATGTTTCTGTCATTTTTTATGTTGTTTATTTGAGAGTGAAATTTATTGGATGTGGTCTGAAATGAAGCCGAAAAAATACTATCATACAAACATATAATATTATATTTACATACATTGTCTAAAAAGATATTTCTAAAAAGACAGTATTCCATGTTATGGTGACAGAAATAATTCGAATGATATTTGTTTCATTAAAATGGACAGAAGTATGTATCTAATTTCGGGTCACAATGGTCAACATTGTTGGCCTTCATGACAGACGTAACGGGTTTGAATTCCAGTACGAACAGCATTTTTTCAATCGACTTTTCAATTTCTGTTCGAAGGTATGGATGTTTGTGATGTTTAAAAATACCCCCTCCCATTCCAATTATCAAATAACGGGGTGTTACGAGAGTGGTTAGTCAACCACTAGTCCTTTCCAACCCTACAAGTCATTGATATATTCCGTAAGACTAACATAAGCTTGTTAATGATAGATTTTATTCCGGTATGTTCATAAAATACAACGTAATAATTTTAACGGTACCTCGTTGAACAATACTGGTTGATTTTAGAAAATAAGTGACTTTGATTTTGTGCAAAATGAGAATCAAATAGTTCAATGTAACTCAGTTTTGACCAGATTGTCAATTTATGACTTCTTGCAGCAAACCGATGATATGTGAAAAATGAAGATCAACCTCTATATTATAGAATTCATTGTTTCAAATTAAGTGTGATCAGCGGTGGGCTGCCAATACGTTAACAAAGGACTCGCTTAATCTCATAGCAATTCTCGGTGTTCTTGGGAAGGAGTGAATTTTTTATCACTCCTATCCAATTATATGCAATACTTAAATGATTAATCGATTGTTACTTAAAACACTTATAATATGTAATACTATGTATACAATTTACAGTAAACTTATCAATGTCAGTGACTAAAAATGTACTATTGTGTATACTGAAGCTGTCGTAGATAATGTCAGAAATTGAAGTTATGTACTAATTTGATCTGAGAATATGGTTTTCTCTTAAATTAACAAGGAGCTCGCCGGCCTTAGTCAAATTCAACAAGGGGCTCGCGCGAGACCCCCTGAGCTCCCTCCAGCCCACCCCTGAGTGTGATGTAGTGCTGGAAAGAACAACTCAATTTTAAATGGAGTATCAGGCGATTATAACAAGTGTAGGTAAATTTCCGCAATACCAAAAACGTCTCGCAGCTTAACGGGTATGTAAATAGGTTCGTATTATTATTTGTTTTATCAAATCTCCTGAAGCACGTTCATCCCATTTGACTAGTTGACATGTTCTTTAGGCTTACTTGACATGCGCACGCACGTTTTACCGTAGAGCCAAAAAGGTTAAGGCATACAAGATATTGGATAACGCGAGGATAAATATCACATGCAAGAGCGGCGTTGTAAATCTGTCATCGTAAAATTTGCATGAGAACCAGCATAAATATTATTATTCACAATACAGCAATGTGGGGTAACGTCGCCTTGTAAATTGATTACTTTGATAATAAATTCAATACGGATGATTAATTATTTAGTACTTTCACTTGAGGCAGCGGTGGGCTGCCAATACATTAACAAGGGGCTCGCTAAATCTCCAAGCAATTCTCGGTGTTCCGGGGAATGAGTGAATTTTTAAACACTCCTATGCAATTATTTTAAATATTTAAATAAGCAATCAATTATTACTTAATACACTTATAGTATGTAACAATGTGCAATTTACCGTAAACTAATCAATGTAAATGGCTAAAAATGTTTACTGAAACTGTCGTAGATAATATATACGTCAAAGATTGCAGTTATGTACTAGTTGGATCTGAGAATATTGTTTTCTCTAAAATTAACAAGGGGCTCGCCGGCCTTAGTCAAATTTAACAAGGGGCTCGCGCGAGCCCCTCCGAGCCCTCTCCAGCCCACTCCTGACTTGAGGTAAACCAGGGGTAGAAAACGTATTAATTATAAAAGTATTAATTAGTCATATGGCAGTTTGGACCAATAAAACTGTACATATATTTTTAAAACTTAACAGCTAATTTCTCACACTTTATAATCTTAAGCGCGTTATTATTTATTGGTCTTATCAGAAGTTGAACCTTAAACATTTTGATAGTTTTGTATAGCTTAGCGTAATATTTAAAATACAAAATATTCGTCCCCTACTTAAAAATGTATTCCTGTAATAGATAAATGTGGGAATATCAAGTGTAAACTATTCTTTTCATAGCTGTGATTTCAATTAAATTTATACAATAATCGTAATCAGTATCGGATGAGATTGAGATACCCCAGGCGCAATGAAATTTGGAGGCCCTGTTTTTCGGATAATATAAAAACGACAGAAAATTCAATGTAAAATATTAACAAAAAGTATATGGGTTATATAATATAAGCTATTTTCAAAGCCCCTAAGATTTGGAGGCGATAATCCGCCACTGACCGTAATACCTGATATTTATTTTTTTAAACACATTTTTATATATTGTATTATATCTTCCTCAGTCAGTTTAATTACACCCAAATCTAGTAAATTATTTGCTCATGACGTTTGTTTTTGTAAATCTTTCTAAAAGTCTTCTTCTCACTAACAATAATTGAAATACATACACAGATAAATTTTAGTTTTAAAAAGGCACCGGGTTAAATTGTTTTAAAAACTCTTTCTTATTGTAAATATAGAGCAATAGACGATTTGCTTTTTTAACCGTACTCAAATTGAATAGACAAAATCGTGTGAAACCAATCAGCATTATGATTAAAAAACTGGTGCATAAAATATCTTCCTAATTTATTTGTGCATTCGGCCATACAAAACTATAATCACTTTTCTAAGCATAGTCCGTCTGTTTTTTTTTCATTTGATATTTTATAAGGATTATAAGTAAATTCAATTCCTTTTCGGGTCTGGTTTTGCAGTCCTTAGTTTAATTGGATATATTATCAAAGGATATTTGACAACAGATTTCTGCTGGCCGGTTGATTGCAATATGTACAATATTTTCATCAAATCCTCTGCACATTTCCGTAAATGGGCTATGTAAGAGTTAACCTTTTAGTTGCCGTAGATAATTAATAGTAATTACCTAGCACGCCGGCTATAATTTGCAACTATTAATTTAATTAGTTATCGACAAGATAACTCGTCTCTGGTGTGTTGAGCACGAAAAATTTTACGAGATATCTCGTCTGGTGACAGCCGTCGAATTAATAAAAACACAATATTCCTTTGTATTTTATTCTACTTCATTTAATAGGTCAGGACCGGTTTTGGTCATTGCGAGCATTGTCAACTGATAAGAAATATAATTTAACAATGCTATTTATACAAAAAAATCCACCAAATACCACTTATTCAACGCTTGCATTCTGCCGGTACTACTTTACGGTTGCGAATCATGGCACCTGACGAAGACTCAGAAAAACCGTATACTGAGCTTCGAGAACAGATGCTTGCGTCGGATAATGGGGGTGAGGTGGTTTGATTTTGTGAGGAATTCAGAGATAAGGGAGCGTACAAGACAGCGTCCCGTCACGTCAGTGGTTATGGAGAGACGTTAGAACTGGCTGGGTCACGTGCTGCGGATGCCTCCGGAAAGCCTCAATCCTGCCTGCCTCTTCTTTCGACCGGTGGGATTCCGGCGTCCCGGACGTCTGTCGGGTACTATCCATAGGATGTACTCGGCGGAACTGAGGGATGCTGGCATGTCATGGGAGAAAGCAAAGCAATTGGCGGGAGACAGGGAAACATGGAGGTGCCGCGTGGCGGCCATATGCTCCACATAGGGAGCGAACATGGCCAAAGAAGAAGAAGAATTTATAGAAAAATAAATTTGCATTGTTAAATTATATTTCTTATCAGTTGATAATGTTCGCTATGAGCGAAACTGGTCCTGACCTATTAAATAAAATGGAATAAAGTACAAAGGAATATTGTGTTAATATTAATATGATGCCTTCCCACCAAGTATTGACAGTGAACACTCTAAAAGTGATCTATGTAAGTGTAGCAAAATTCCTTTGTATGTTATAACTTTAGCATGGCTAATTAAATACGTGATCATGATCTTACACATTTTTCCTGACAGTGAAATTCTCTACATTCATTTTTCACGTCGCAAACGAAATAGAGCATGTCAGTATATTCGCACGAACTGTTACTCTTGAGACGTGGTGAATCTCTAAATAGTTACTTGACCATCAATCACTTTAATTTCTCATAGGAAAATGTTTTAATTAGATGGCCCTTCACGATTCTACGAATAACATCATTTTCGATTCACGAACTATTTTGAAATGTAGAAATACTTTTAAGGCATTTAAAATATGGGCATCAAAGATATGTAATAAATGCATTTAAATCGTGAATTCGTGCCGAATTTGCTAACCAAAAAAATATATTTACATAATAAATATTATTGATAAGGGATATTACAACACTATCTATTCAAGTGTTTTATCGTTGTTGTATACAATGCTCGTATATTCCAACATCCGAAAATGAGACTTGATTACTAAAATATAATAATAAATTCTACAAACTACACGCTTACACAATTGTACTATTTCTAAATTTTTAAATAGTTCAGTAGCATTATTTTTTTAAAAGTATAATAGCTTTCCACCAAGGATTGAAAATTAGCAAGGGCTGTCTGATTTATCAATGAATGCATTGCCTAAGGAAGTGGGCATTGTCAGCAACGAAATTTGTGTTCCTACTTATTCTTTTTCAGTTGTTTTTTAATAATTCATACAAAAAAATGTTCACTTTTCTATTTTTTACAATAAAAAATAATGGAATTGTGTTTTTAAATAAATAATAATTTATATCACTCTGCATAAAAATACTCATTTGTAGTAATTCCATTTCGTTCATGCTCGCAGCATTGCATATTCTCTTATCACATGATAATGCTCATCATGAGCGAAACTTGTCCTGATCATAATAAATATAGGTAGAATTATTACAAATGAGTATTTTTTTTTAAAATAAAATAGCTTTCCACAAATTATTGACAGTGAACACCATACAAGTAATTCTGTACAGCGCATTGGGGTCAACTGTAATACCAATCATTGTCCATTTTATTAAGCAATAAACGTATTATACTAATTTTGAAAAAAAAAAACATTTTCAAAATTATTTTAATACATAATAAACGGGTTGATTTTTTTAAAAGGAAATGAGGCAGTTTCCATCTAATTAAATATGTCTGATTTTTACCTGATTCTCGCAAGAAATATGTTTGAAAATTAACATTTAATATTTTAGTAGTTAATAAAACAAATGCTATTTAGTTTTTTCATTAGGTTATCGTCCAATCAAATAATTTTAAATGACATAAGTGATACCACTGTAATAGTTAGTACAATCATTTCCCTCGTTGTTTTTTTTTTACATACGCGAGTCTCCAGTTCTGATATTCAATACATAACAACCGGTCAGCGACAGACCGAACACTCTTCCGCAAGACTAGTGAGGGAACACCATTACAGCGGCCGGCGGAGGGAGCGGAGGGTCTCGCAAGGAGTAACGAGTAACGGTTTCTCGGAGGTTCGGAATCCGCTCACTCAGAACACTGCCGAGGTTATTTAGAGCGAGCGCGAAGCGATCTGCACCTATATTCGGAGATGTATCTACAGAATACCAACTCTGTGAAGTTGTGAATAAAGATCCGTTATAAACGATGACGAGTTTCGTCGAACTGGGCTGACGCTTAAAGATTACCATCTGATTACAGATAAAGTGTGTCAAATTTTGTCACCGATTAAGAATTATGTCATCATTGTTTTAGTGTGTCTGATATATTTGTTTGAGTTCCACTCCCTAAGCGATTGTTGTAACGGGTAATTATGTGCAATTAAGGCGACATAAACTAATTATTGTAATTTCAAAAAAAATGCCACGACAAACTACTCTAGCGAAACGAATACAATCTAGTAAATAACACATTTCTTACCATGTCCGATCCCAGTGTTAAAAGTGTTTATTCTTGATGTAGTTTATTTAAAAAAAATAGTTTATTTTAACGATAACTACTTGCTACTCAGTTCCTCACCAGTAGTGTAGTGGGGCGGGAGCGCGTGGGGTCGGTGTTTAATGTTTATTTTTACGTAAATATAATAAAATGATTTTTGTAATAATGCATTGGACGAACGTTTTGCTGAATACTAGTTGCTGCTTAAACTGAATCATTGCGGTAAGAGAGTATTAAAATATTATAATTAATCAGCGCTCCCAGACTTTTTTAGTTACCACTACACCACTGTTTCTTATCCTCTGGTTCTGAAGAGAACCGGGAAAGAAGAATATAGCTAAGACAGGACTAGTGGTAAGCTAGTTGTTTTTTCTACGCCATATTTTTAGTATAGGAAAAGTAGGAGTAAATTTAAAACATAACATACATCCATGTATTTTAACAGATAAATCGATTGAAAAATCAATTTATAAAAAAACGTGTTTTTTCAGTACGTATTTGTTAACAATTAGATTAAAAAAAAAAATTAAAACAAAAATAAAAATCATAGTCGATCACTAAATACTTAAGTCAACATCCATCGGGAATGTATTGAGAAACCACAATGTCACAGTAGGCAATTCGTGTGGTCGATGAAATATATAATTGTAGATCGAAAAGACGCTATATGATCAAACGTTGTCACACCCTGAGGAAGAGCATGGTCTCATAGTATATAATATGATCAATGTGTATCGTGTGTAACAGTGGCGGATCCAGAAATTGTCCCAGGAGGGGGGCATTCAATTTGAAAATAAGCATGATACATAAATAATACATTAAAAAATAGATGACAGCTTTTTTTTATACATTTTTGATACTTTTTTACGCGATATTTTGATTTTTGGAACCGATTTATCAAATCATATGAAAGTGAGGTTTTTTTACGCGCCACCTTCTTCCAATGTATCGCGTAAAAAAAGATTGGGTGTATATAAAAATAGTCAATACATAATTAAGTAAGTATGTATTCTATAAAACATAGTAAACTAAACAATTAAAGAGCCCATTTCAAAATAAAGTTTTAATAAATTATAAAAATGGAAAATAAATTCTCCCAAGGAGGGGGCCATGGCCCCCATGGCCCCCCCCCCCCCCCCTTGGATCCGCCAATGGTGTGTAAAGGGGTAGGTGTAGGGTGGGTATTGAAGTAGGTGAACGGATTCTACCGAACATGATTCTCCCGAACACGAACACTCCGAACAAGAATCGTCCGAACACGAACTCTCCGAACAAGAATACTCCGAACACCGATTCTTTCGGATTCGGAATCTTCCGCACACAGAACCTTCCGGATATAGAATACTTCGCACACCGAATACTTTATAATGTCAACGTGTCTTGGGAAGTCTTCTCTGAGAAACACTTTAGAGTCGTACATCAACGACGTCACATGATTTTGGATCTTTTGAGACAGACTCTCTGTTGTCACAAAAACTTTTATCACCGCGTCTAAATTATGTAAATGTTCTAAATTCCTTTCTCTACATATCGCTGTTTAGTAGTTCAATGCTTCGGTGATTCTGAGAGTCTGTCAGAATAGATCCAAAATCATGTGACGTCATTGATGTACGACTCTAAAGTGTTTCTCAGAAAAGACTTCCCAAGACACGTTGACATAATAAATAATTGAAAGCTTTGTACATTTCGCAGTGCTTCAATCTTCGAAGATAATCCCTTGAAACGAGAAAGACTCCACATCACGTTTCTTTGAAAGATAATCTCTGTGAGACTTCGGCTAACTTGCGGTATACGGTTTTGTATAATACCGCATGTACTGTTCAGTGTGCTTGATAAATCAGTTACTTTCAGTCATATTTGTAATATTATAATATTCATGAAAACACCTTTGGCTTGCATGCACAGCACTTTTGTTGACCCATTACTAGATTAGGAAGCTAGGCGTATTCTAAGACGCATGTAGCGTAGCACATAATTAGCGGGTGCAGGTAGGCGAAGCAGACATGTGCGACCAGCGTATGCTGTGACAGCTGTTTCATGCATGTAACAATATATATGAATGACCAAAAATATCACCTTTTTTTGTCTTTTTGAGTAGTCTACATCAGGGTTTCTCAACGGGGAGCCACGGTGAAATTTTCCGAAATCCGCAAATTCATGCATTTTTTAAATTCGAAATTCGTAATAACACTTATACTTCAATAGTACAAAACAGGTATGGGGGCACAGAAAAATAAGGATACTCAAAAGGGGCCACGGGCCCAAAAAGGTTGAGAAACACTGGTCTACGTCATAGTTTCTCAACCTTTTTGGCTCTTAGCCTCATTCTTCTCATATTTCTCGAGTCTCATATTTTTTCCGTGGCCCCCATATCCTTTTTTTATATAAGCATACACATGTAAGCTTTTTGAGACTGAAAGAAGTTGAAAGATTCCAAAATAATTTTCAATTCTTAGAAAATTTTGTTCACTGGCAGGAATACGGATTTCCCAAAAGACTCGAGACCATTTTTTAGCTCTTCCAGGATTTTCCCGTGGCGAACATGAGTAATATTCTATAAACAAAGCTCAGTTCATACTGATTAAATTAATTTCTTGGTCCATCGTGCATGCGTAACGCAGGAATCTGTGCCAGACAGAGTCGCTTGTGCCTGCGTTGCAATATTCGCAAATCTGTGCGTACTGCTTTTTCATGTAATACAAAATCTAAACACTTACTTAGGTCCCACGGAACACTAGTGTTCCGCGGAACATAGTTTAGGAAACCCTGTCATATAATATGAAAATTCTCACTCACTGACCGAATCCGGTCATCGTCTGCATTCGATATATATAGGGATTTAAAAAGTATATACATTGCATATCATAAAAGAGCAATAAAAAATATTTCATTCTTTACGATCACTGATTATTGATCACATTGTCGGATAAGTGAGCAGTACTCGCATGCAGTAATTGGCACTTAGCTCTTCTGTCCGATGATCATTTTTATTTTTAGCGAAACCGGTTTGAAGGCGAGAAATTGGGTCGCCCGTCAATATTGAAAATATTATAATAATTGGGGCGCCCAAGCATACGAAGCGACCGAGATTCGGTGATCGGGCGATGTGTGATTTTTTTTTATTTGGCGTATTTTTTTAATACAATCATAATGGCGTGCGTCTTGTACGTAGTAAAAAAATTCCGTTATGTTTTATGATGTAGTTATTTGTAACACGCGTAAAATTTTTGAAATTCCTTAAACCACACAATAAATAGACAAGTAGTGGAGATTCCATATTTTTTTCTGCCTAACCTCACTTTGTCGGAACTGTAACTTAAAGACGAAATAGCTATTAACTTATTGACATAATTTTTGTAGAACTTTAGCGAACATCTGTTTTCATAAGTCCGGCATTCTCGATATCCTAAATATTTGCGTGCAATATTTATAGTCCTGTTCCATTCCGCTTTACGCGCTTTTAAGTTTTCTTTTCCCGCAATTTGGGTTTGAAATATTGAAAATTAGGTGATTCGAATCTTTGCTCGCGTAACCGAGTAAAACGAAACACAACGAGCATATTGTATTTCGCAACATGGCTCATAAAATATATCCACGTTTTACCAACACGAGAATACCTTCATTTAAAACAAGACGGAATCGATGGAACAAAATCTTATTTTTTAATTTTATTTATTGAAAGCATATACATAATAAACCAACTATTTATCCATTAGAATTCTTTGTAAATTATATTATTGATTTGCTGTCTAGTGGTAGCAGTCAAGTTATGAGAGTAAAGCTTGTATTGTGGAATTCGAGTGCAAAGTGTTAAATGTATTATTTAGATTATATTAATTTAATTCGATTGTTAAATGGCCTTCCAACAAACTCAATAACATTTATAAGGTATGCACATTAGTTAAGAGTTGTTTATTTATCACAATAAAATGTTAATTATTATATTTAAAATACAACAGTCCAATAATCTAACCTCGAATCTTCGTGATCAGTTTTGATTAATTATGTATCCATTGTTTGCTTATTACTATTTTTTTGATTATATTTTACATGTCGAATTCGACTGTCAAAAGTACGCCGCCACGCCTAAGGAAATAAAAAAGTAAATAATATGTAGTACTTCTGCCCGAGTAATAATAATGTATTATAAGGCAGTGGTCAATAACCCAGTGGATTGCGGAGTTTTATCTGTACTGCCATTAAGGGTAAAAACATAATATAACTTTTACATTCCGAAACACTTATAATATAGATATTGAATCATCGCGCACTTTTTCATAAGAACCTATTCCAAATAATATAATATATCGTAATATAAAGTGAAGAGTTTGTGAGTTATTTTCATAAAAAAGTTATCAGTGATTTAAAAAAAATATTCGCATGAATTACTTAAAGGTACGTTGCCAACTTTTTCGTTTTTCCTGTAAAATGTAAAACATAAAAGGCTTTGGCTATTTATTATTTAAATGCATATTATAAATACATTTTTTTTTAGAAACCATATCTGTTTCCAGTGTCCAAATCGAAGTTTTTTTTACAAAAACTGCTTATTACTCTTTTTCAAAGAGAGTTAGGAATAAAAGGATATGGCTAAAATATGACTTAAGGTTGGCTAATCGTTCTCGCTATGTCTTTTTTAGGATCACAAAGGTGGGAAGGAATTTCAGACATTATATACACATGTACATGTTTTCGAATAGAAATCTATAATTAAATTTATAAAAAAAACTGTCCATGCTGGAATTCCCGTGAGTACCGTAACCGTAGAAAACGACGTTGACCTGTCAACCACGGACCTAACAACACACAGAATAGACAGTTCATATTTGTTTATGCAATAATTAAACGAAAAAAATAGTTTGTATCAATATTTTCTTTTTGGAATCTCTTAATTTCTAATAAATCTTTAAGATTAAAAGAAGCAAGTTTCTTAAGTATTTATTACGGTATACCCTTATAATATTATATATTATGAAAATAAATTTAATTTTTCGTAACTATTATAGAATATTATAAATATAAGATTTAAGTTTTTTGTTTTTTTGATTGAACCAATTTTAGCAAAACTTAAATTCTATGTAATGTTATTCAACTAATTAGAATAGAAGAATTGTTTATAATGTAGACAAACGCTGGTTGATAATTTCTGCATAATAATAACATTCATTATTCACCGGTGTGGCCTGATAAAAAAATATTTACATTACTATCAAATACAACAAGAATATTGAAACAAAAAAGATATGGGTCATATAATATTATCTTTAATGATCGCTGTTATTAAAGCTTGTTCTAGATTCTGCTTGTATCGATTCGCTATCCATGATTTTGTTGGCATGTATCAAATCGGTAGACAAGGTTAAGAAATTAGTTATATTGTCTGCATGTTACATAACTATGATAATTAAAAAAATAGATGGCGGTTAGATCAAGTGTCGGGAGTATAAATTCAATTATGGGGAAAAAATTAGGCACTTGACAACATTCTATTTTAAATTATTTGAAAATAGAATAATAATATTTTTGATCGCCATTTGACGTTTGGCTAGAACATGTGATATTTTATATAGTTATAGAGACAATTTAAATTTAACCTATTGCTATAACGTATACATAATTTTAAGACAACTTTTTACATTTGCATTGCACATATAATATAAATAGTTATATACATACATATGCACATAACAGTGATAATATAAATAACTGATTAGCTGGCGTAACATAAGCCTTCAGCAGAATGTCTTAAATATTACTTTTAGGGTGTTCACTGTCAATACTTGGTGGAGAGGCATTATATTAATAAAAACAAAATATTCCTTTGTACTTTATTCCACTTTATTTAAAAGGTCAGGACCGGTTTCGCTTAGTGGAATAAAGTACATAGGAATATTGTGTTTTTATTAATATTAAGATTATACCTTATATTTTTTAATATTTTACAAGTTGAAATAATATCTATATCGATCGTCCAGCTCATTACTCAGACAACTCATTTGCATCACCTGTAAAGACATTTTTTTTTAAATTAAAATTAAAAAATATATATTTTAAAAATACGAGAACAGTCACCACACATATTTTATATTCAATACCATAAAGTAAGTTGCCAATGTAATTGCCACGGAATTACAACAATGCGCTTGCGCACAATGCGTTGACAGAGAGGCAGAATGATTGTTATGAGTGTAGAATAAGATATATTTTTTTGCACTAGTGTATAATGTCGTTTTATTAGATATCTCATAAAAAAATATGGTCTTTTTGGTGGCCGATTGGACTCATGTTTCATTTATGTTTTTCCGATGAAGCTTATAATTTTGAGTACTTGGAAAAAAACAAGTTTTTAATGTCATGTTATCTTCTTATATTATCAATTCTCTGAAAAATCGATTATTCTGTTACTGAAAAAATCATTATAAAAGATCGAACGACATCATTGGATTCGTGAATAATATTTTTTTTATATAAACCTGTGAGAAAAAATGCAAGAAAATTATTGTATAATAACAAAATTAGTTTTATAATAGACTATCCAAATTCAAATATATAATCACGTATCAATCTCTTCACAGTTATCAGTTAATTTTATCTTTTCTTACGTTATTCTATGCAGTCGATAAACTGTATTTCAAAATTAGAATTTTTAGATTGCAACGTCGATAAAATGGCAGCTTATTTTGCACCATTCTGTCAGTTATAAAATTGATTTAATAAGAAATAATATTACATTACAATCGGATAAAGAACAACTTTTTGTAATTGTAACACGATAGAAATGTTTATAACGCTTGGATATATTGTAAGTCTGATATTATCTACAGAATAATTGAAAGTGTTCAGATTTTTCGGCAATTAAAATAATATTGACATAATCCTTCTTAAACCTTTATACCTTCAGTATTAACTATATTCCCAGTAAGTACGTAATAATTAACACTCAGTTTGTAACAATTGTCACTGCGTTCAGGTCCAACATTTACTTACATTGTGTGTGGTGAATACTTTTGATGGATTCAAAATGGTTGTATCTAATTTAAATATTATTATTATGTGCATGGTAACTGTGATATCGATCCCGATTTGATTAATATAGGAAATATTGCTGAAGTTTCTGACTAAGCTGAACAAAGAATGGAATAATAAAACAGAAGATTAAATCATTCATATTTGAAACATATGTAGATTCGTTCCGCTTAAATTTGTAGTTGTCTGCGTGGTCGAGTGTTAACGTCGTTGACTTAGAACACGGAGGTCACAGGTTCAAATCCCAGTAAGGACAATTTTTGTAGTTTGATTTTTTAATCGATTTATGGATTTCTGTCCGAAGGCATGGATGTATTTGATGTCTTGAATTGAATATCCCACGCATCCTATCCTGAAACGGGCGTAACGAGAGTGATTAGCTAACCACTAGTCCCGTCCTAGTCATATCCCTGTATATCTACTCTCTTTCAAAAATAGAGGTTGAGCAACTGAGTAACAGTTCTCGTAGAAATATTTTTTTTGAGATACCTCCATTAGAAGAAGGTCATATCCTCCACATTAGGATCGGACATGGAAACAGTTGAACTTTCCGTCACAAACAACGATTTATTTAATATAATTTAAGATTTCGACTGAAGGTGCTTGGTGAAATTTCAATATTAAATGAAACATTAAGCCTACCGGGATCTCCACTTCTATACCCTTTATAAATATAATCATAAAACCTTTGCCGACAAACAAATAAAAATAATTCTTAAAACCACTCACTACTCAAATCTTTGGGCATTCCCATGAGCTTATCCTTTTCGCCAGGTATGGCTTTAGACTCAGTGATACATTTATTTATTATAAAAACACGAAACATTCGTTTACTAAGCGTCAGTTCAAGTTCATCCGCACACTTGAACGCCTGAAGATGCCGAATGGCGAAACCCGGGTCGTTAGTGACAAAATCTGTGGGAGTGTACATAATTTGAACGATTCAAATTTAACGATTAATTTTATAAAAATGAAACAGTTCCTTTCTTTGAATTTTTTTTTTTAAATCAGCTAAAAATTTTTAGGTACTTGCTTGCTGTTGAAATATTGTGAATATAAAATATATAAAAAATATACTTACATTGGTTTTTTAATTTAAAAATTATACGATTTGAAAGAAATGTTTCTAGGAGCTGGTAATAAAGACGATGTCCAGTAATCCAATAAGGTTCAGACAAGGAAGCAAGCCGAAGATTCACTTTAGCTGTCTATAAATATCAATTGCTTGGAGAACCAAGCTGTAGTTCCTTTGTGATCATAAAATTCTCTACAATAATGATCATAATAGTTTCATAAATCCCTTTAATTTGATTTGGGATGCCAGTTAAACTTCTTACTAATTGGTTAAGCTGGTCGGATTGAAAACGATCGTCATTGATTGACGTAGCGAAAAATATAGTAATAATCGCAAACGTTCTTCGAATCGGTCGTAAAATGGCCAGCAAAAACTAGATAACGAATGACCACGTTTAAGAATCTGCTACAGCTAGTATTGATTTACTTTCATATATAATATTATAAACGATAAAAAAAACTGGTTAATGGCTAGACATCGAAGATACCCGCATTATATTTATATATTTATTTGATGCGAAGGTTTCTTACTAGTTACGCTTAAAAATTAACCTCTGTAGCCTACACGCGATAAAATGATTTAACGATTAAGTATTCCGAGATGGATTTTGACTTTGCTTATTTTTTTTTATTTGAGATCAAAACAGTTGGCACTTGCGATTTCCACGACGGCTCCTAGAACGTAAAAAATATTTTAAATCATATGAAACTTAAAAACTCATTTACAGTGAAACCTCTCAACGGATTTAATTCGTTCCAGAATCTTACTCGTTATGCGAATTTTTTTTTCCTATATAAAACAATTTTAGATACAATAATGCGTTCCATGCCGGAAAAAAATATGTTTTTATATTTTAACGTGTAAAATTACATACTTGTAAATTGTTAAGGAGCGTAACAACCTGGAATGCGATTTCGATTTGCAAAAAAAAATGATAAAAGCTCATCAATATCGTTGTTATCCACCTCCAGTCCCATAGTATTGGCCAAAGATACAATCTCGTTGACTGTAGACTTCACAGGAACTGTTTCAAACCCCTCAAAATCACATTCGACAACGCTCCTTGGCAAAGCTTCTTCCAAGCTGAAGTGAGGGTTCTCTTAGTAAGCCCTTCCCATGCCTTGTCAATCATCTTGAGGCAAGCAACGATGTGAAAGTGATCTTTCCAAAACTCTGCGTACTCGTTATGCGAAATGTCGCTCGTTAAGGGAGCATTTTTTTCACAATCTGTTTTGCTCGTTATGCGAATTACTCGTTATACGAGGTGCTCATTATGAGAGGTTCCACTGTACTTAATATATGTAGCATTTTTTTTTTTCAATTTAAATAAATGTTTTTAGTTACTTGATTGATATTTTATAGCAACTTTTACTAATGAGGTTCGGTATGAGGCATCAAAACCCGGACCCCTTTTGCGATCCCGGGGTTTTGAGATTCACAATCTTTGAAATTCGATAACTCATTTGCTTGAGATCATTAGCGCAATAAGTAGGTAATTAATAGATTCCAGATTTTCAGAAATCTTAGTGATGATTTGACATTTCTGCAATTATTCAAAAGTGTGAGAGGTTTTTGTTTTCAGGTCCTACCTCTGAAAATTTTACTATTTGACAGATTCCTCAATTATTGAAAAATGTCAAACCTTTTTTAAGCTCTATTCTTTGAAAATGTTACGTCTATCCAGCGCTGTTTTTATCAGATTTTTTCAGCTATACTGGATTTTTACGTGTTATAGTGAATTTCGAAATCTCGGGATAAGTACAGACAATCCCGAGATTACAGCATCGCTAAATTGGTCAGGAGTTGACGCCCTAGTTTCGTATATATCAACTTTTCATCGAATGATGCTTGTCTTCAAATCAAGACTTTTATTTATTATAGATTAAAGATTTTGACATTAAAATATTTCTGGATTCCATGTTGTTGAAGGGTTCTTCGACGAATGTAGTGACAATTTACAATAAATTTATAGACGTCACTTAATTGAACTTTTCCTTTCAAGCTGGAAAGGTTTATGGTGGAATATCACTTTAAAAAATAATTAAACACATTTTGTACTAATTCCACATTATTTTTCATAGAGAGTGATTTTGCTTAGAGCGAGTATTACCAACCGATAAAATAGAAAACGATATTGTGTGGATTTAGTTTAAAAAATATTTTGTTATATAATATATGAACATTGTTTTTAACGGAAAAATCTCCAGATTTATCAATTTTTTTTTATTTAACGCGTATCCGAAATTTCCGCTGCTAAAATAATTTTCCCACGAAAACCAACACGCAAATGCCTTTATTCTTTATGACAGGTGCACAATACATATTATGACAGCTAATTAGTCAAGCGGTGACAATTGTAATTGAAAAACTCGATAATTAATAAATTCAACTAAAAAACGGCACACATAATATGTATGTAAATGAATAGAATTTCTCTTTCAACGAATCTACCCGCGGAATGCAATATGTATTGCATAATAAGTTTGTCACTCCGTTCCCATGCCACTTAGGAAAATTAATAAAAAAAATAGCAAAAAAATTTGAAACGCTATCATTTCGTGTTATATCCTTACTATCAATCATGAAGGATTATCTTTTTTTGCGACACATTTTTTTTTTAAATATTTATATTACTAACTGTTATTTTATTTATTATTGTTCAATACAACACATTAAGATCTCTGATGCAAACAGCATAATAATTATTACACAACTCGCTATAATGAATAATTCACTAAACAAATGCTTGTAGAAAATCTTTAAAATTCATGGTTGCAAGATGGACTAAGTTGAGGCTTCTTATCGGGGGGTCCTGGAGATTTTTTCATAAAATTATTATAATCATTCAACACTATAATTATTAGAATACGTTTACAGCAAACGAAAGCTATCTTTTCATAGATTATTTATATTTAATTAAACAGTGTCGAATTGAAAAAAAAATCCGTTTTCATTTTCTGTATTGTAAACATCATATAGCAATAAATTTATCCTGAATACCCTCACAAAAAAATATCAATATAATATATATTTACTAATACAAATATTTATTCAAAATTATTTCAGGGCGTTTATTTCAACTGAATGTAATACACATCCATATAATGAAACAAAGTACACGGTCGGAATATTAATAAACAAATAATTATAATAAAGTAATCATTTTTAAAATAAGATATCGCTCATCAGACATATTATAAGTCTGGCGAGTGATGAATATTGCCGATCTTGTAACGTGTATTATTCGTAAATGCCAGTCATCTTGTCTCGTTATATTTCACTCCGCTTAAATAATAATAATTTAACACTACCAAAACAAGAAATAAATCAACTTTCACCATCTTGCCTATCGTTCAAGCCATATAAATGAACAGTCAAAAATCGAACGACAGGTACGATTATCATCTCAATGGATGCAATATTTGTGTGATAAAATATTTAGTAACATGTACATGATACTTAAATAATTTTAATTGCATATATTTAAATGTACATTAGTATGTTAGAAATTGAATTTTATTTCTGTTATGCTTTTCAATATTCATAGTTTTAGTCATATAATAAATTAATTTTCCTATATTGACCCCTTGCAATGGTTTTTAATAGTTCTGTATGATGTCGTTCCATAATCAAATGCTTGAATATATGTACAATAATAACGATGCCGCCTGTGTGGTCAAGTGGTCAACGTCGTTGGCTTCGGTTACGAAGGTCACGGGTTCAAATCCCGGTGCGGACAGTTTTATAAATTGATTTTTCGATCGATTTATGAATTTCTGTTCGTAGGCATGGATGTATGTGATGTCTTCAATTCCCCACTCCCACCCATCCTATTCTATGAACGGGCGTATCGAGAGCGATTAGCTTACCACTAGTCCTGTCCTAGCCCTATCCTTCTATCCCTACTCTCTTTGGAAAAAGAGAGGTTGAGCAACTGAGTAACAAGCAGTTCTCGTAGAAATACTTCTGTTGAGATAAACTCCATTAGGAGTCCATATGCTCCACATTGGGAGCGGACATGGTTTTAAAAAAAATAACGATGGTGTTTTCTTTAAAAGTGAACTCTGTAAAAATCATCAATCATCAAAAGAATTGGGCCCATTAGAGCCTAGTGGCATTTTAGAAAAAAAAAGTTAGTTGCGTTGTAATATTCCACACGTCTTAAAGTATCGTAAAAGCGAACTAACCCTAGTTGAAATACATTTCAAAAGTGTCATCTCGGTAACATAAAAATATGCAATCCACCAAAACACCTAGTAAAGACGTGATTGTACTTAAAAGTCCCCAAGAAAAAAATATACCATTTTACTAGTTGGTTCACTTTACACCTAGAAGGATCAATTGTATTGTTATATTAGAGATATTTTCACGTTTCCATTCACTATATCAACCTTTCTGATTAACTAAATTAAAACATATTATTGGTTATTTTTTTACTGTGATTAATAAATGTTTCTAAATTAGAATATCATAATATATCCGTACACAATAACTATAAAACAAAATTCATCCGAATATTAGCATTAAAAAACGTGGACATTCGGAACCCCATATTAAAAAAATAGAAAAGAAAACTTAATTATAATTTAAAGAGAACATTTCAATTTGCGATGCCGTTTTTTTGACAACGTTTATTTTTACTTAAGTCATAAGAAACGGTTATGAGTATTGGTTAAAGATTTCCGACTTCAGTGTTTTATGGGCAGATATTAAATTATAAATTAATTATAAAGTGAGGCTGTGTTATGGCCACTTAAAGTAACTCCACAATTCCAGCCTGGCCGAGGAACAATCAGGTGTCGAAAGATCGGGCAATAAAATAGAAAGGCAAAGTAAAAAATAATATAACATTAATTAAAAATCAGATATGTGCGTTGAACTTGGGCTAAATAATAATTCCGGGCGTGTCGATAAATACCTCACTAAAATATAATTATCCACGCTTTTACCTTTAACGACGATTTCATTTTAATGATGGCATAAATTTTATATAGGCATACATACCTATCTGCTTAGGAGATATGAATAACGTGCCCACTTCTATATACTGCGTTTAAAATTAAGATTTTTTTATACTGGTCGTAAATCACGTAATAATTACGTAGCAATTAAAGCATCTTTACGATATTAAAGACGTTGTTTATATGTTACATTATGGAAGATAATATATTTCAACACGGTTTGTTGAAGTAAGCGAATTAACATTGAAATCTGAAATTAAATACCCAACAGTCATAATATTCAAGTTCAGTGTAAATATAACTTGGCCGGTGTCGTAAAAATAGTTCTTATTTCGAAAAAAATTTGGTGGTACTTGTTTTCTATTGTTATTTCTCAATATTCTGACACTATTTTTAAATACAAATATGTACACAGTAATTGTAAAATACTGCTTTACTAAACGTATTTTGCAACTCCAATTGAAGACAGCATACTTATTAAGTCATTTAAAAATACAGTTTGTGCAGTTATTAACATTTTTAAATTTCCTAGTTGGACGATATCTGCCCTGTCAAACATGGCTTCGCAAAAAATTGTGACGCATTCTGTGTAATACAAAAATAAAACATTTCAATTGCCGTACATATGTAAATGACATTTTCTTTTATGATTTACTTGTTTAACCATTTTTCCCAACACCTTCCCCTCATCGTCACATTTCGTCTCAAAATATTGTTACCCCCTTGACATTATGTAAACTTCGTTCCCTTTTTATAGGTTTGCGATATTTTTTTCCGAAATTTATAGAATTCTTGATTTTTCCTTGATGTTGAAAATTTGTATGATATTGATTTAATGCAGTGGTTTCCAACCTTTATATTACTGCGCCTCCTTTTGAAGAAAAAATATCTTCGCGCCTCCCCATTCTTTATTTCATATAGTAATAAAGACACGTTTTAAAGAGTAAATAAATATGTTGGACTCTTCGCGCCTCCCTTTGAAATAGTCCACGCCTCCCAGGTTGGAAATCGCTGGACGGCGTCATATCAAATGAACGGATCCCTAAATTGTGATGATTTTTTTAAAGATCACTAGTGACTTTTTGACATCAAAACTAGTCGATGACATTCCAAATACTTTAATTAACATGTGTTATATTTAGTAAATATAATGCAAAAAAAAATGTCGACTGTTATTTGTAGAGAAAACTATTATTTAAATATTTCAGTTGATTTTCACTATTGTAAAGAAATTATTACCCAGAGAAATATTGAAAACCAATACCTTTATATGATTTTCCTACACAGTTTACGAAATGCCAGTGAACCTAGTTCTCGACGATTTATCAAAAATGTAACGGTCAATTAGTGTAACTAGTCTTAAATTTAGATGTCATAAAATTACTGTTGTGAACACATCCATATAGTATTATTATGGCGTGATAACAATCATTCCGTGGAATTATTTCAAGTATAACAATTATCTAGTGCATTGGCTCATCCGTGTCTACAAGTTTGTCTTGAGACCTTTATCTGGAGAATGCAGTCTCTCTAACGGACTCCAGGCGCAAAGTTGGCATGCCTGTGCCGAGTTACCAACTGCAAGTATTTCCTGACTGAGTCCGGATACAAAATAACTGTATCCATTTTCTTACTGATGCATCTTGGGATGTTGTTGAATACTTAACCCTTCCTTGTATCTAATTAACCTTCAACTATTTTATCTTGTCTATATCTTATAGACAACTTCAAGATAATTGTGTCTACATAATTACATACTAAATGGAAATAAGAGAACATGTTTTTTATGATGAACAGACTAATGATAGCGTGTATTATTTGTAGACAGCCAATCTTGTAGTGTAGTTTTATTGAGTTACTTAAATGAAACTGGTGTATAAAGACTCCTTAATCTATGACGAATTCTCTTTGGAGATAGGTTATGGTTTTGAACCGAAAACAATAGTGTTTATTATAACCAATAATCTTACAAGATGGATCCTTCATAATAACAATTATAAGAGATAATTGACACAAACTTTTTTATTGTAAAATGAAATTCAATCGATAGAAAATATAACGATATATTATTTTTTTATTATTAATTATCAAATCGCTTTCGATGAATCGATAATAAAATTTACAAACGTTTTGGTAATAATTTAATAATAATAATCGAGAAGATACAAACTGATTCACCACACAATGTGATGCCAAAATGAATAAAAAAGCATAGATTTCTTTATGGCCAGTACATATAGTGTTCCATCTAATTTTCAATGCCATGATGTCGAATCGATCGATCGAATGTTTGACATACAAGGTTTGCTATCATCACCATTTATGATTGATAAAAATTGACAAACCTGTTCGTAAATGATTTTTTTAGGTATACAAGATTTTTTGACATGGCTTATTGTAAATTGTATTAATAATACATGCAATTAATTAATGATTACAAAAGATCTTTTGTAAAAAAAAACACGACACGGTTTACAAAGAAAGCTCAAATTTTATTTTTATCCACTGTATGTAAATCAGCACACGTTTAAAATTTACTTTGGATCAACAATAATAACATCGCATTTTAGTTATTAGCATTACAGTTTAGTCAGTAATTCTTTAAATGTCTTTCCACTAAGGATAAACAGTAAAAAAAAGTACATTCATCATGAAGAATTCTTTACAAAATCGCATTAGTTTCTGTAAACAATTTATGTAGCCTTGGGTAGATTTAAAAATATTTTATGAAATAATTGCAGGAAATATTTATGTCCATAATGAGAGTATAATCTTCATTTCTATTGAATACCTAAACTTAATTTTGCAATCAAAGTAAATATCTATTAGTGTCGTATTTTTGCTGTGAGTTTTATGTGTAGTGAAACATACTTTTTTGTTAATAGGTTTGTTTGATTTCATTCGTATTTAAAAAAACAGCCGTATCCCCATTATTTAATTTTATTAATATATCCTTTACAATTATAGAATAAAAAAAAACATTTAGAGCTATGAATGGAGGTCACTCACAACCTTTTAATTTTTATTATTTTTTCTTAGTATTTTAAATGCCTCATCTGGATTTTTTCCTTCCGACTACATCCTAATATCAGTCCAATATCGAGTGCAAAGACTTAGTTAAATTATTCAATGTCACGCCTTTTACAAACAAAATTTAAAAAATACTTTTCTGTTGCTCTATTATAACGCAGAAGAACTTGGACTGACTGACTCAAGTATATATAAAATTACAGATTGTATCACTGTATGTAATATGCAACCTTCGCTTATTTCACCAGCACGCTTTGAATGCTAGAAAAATAGAAATCCTTCGTTTAGAAACACAGACTTTTAGGAAACATCAATATTGTTTTCAATAGAGTTTGTACTTTATTTTGTGTGGTATAATGTAGAATATTTGTAGTAACGTTTCAAAATACACATTGCTAAAGAAGATACTGCTATTTCATTTAAAATGTATTTTTCATATATTTTTAGGCGAATTATAATCCTATTATAGTTAAGGTACTCCTGGAGCATTTTAAAAATAATATGTCTGCCAATAAATGTAATACAATAGTTTAACTTATTTTTTCAATAAATACTATTTATTATCTACGTTTTGTCTTTACGTTCAACTTTCAGGATTATGTAGGCATTAAATAACATGTGAAAACGGATGGAAACATTTCGTTTTGTGTACACCTAGATATTTATGATATACCAAAAACAGACAGTACATATAACAATATTTTGCATTTTTCTTATCAATTCCTTTTCTCCTTGTTTCAGATCATTGAACCCTTTTCGGATTAAGGTGATATAACAACAAATTAACACTGGAACCAAGAAGTTGTAAGTATTATTATATTTTACTTATTTTCACATTGATTGAAGTGACATTAAATAATATAACCAACATACGGTTGAAACAATGTAAGTGTTTTTATCAGTTGGTAAAATTGGCTATAACTCAGTTTAACTACAAAGTAACAATTGTATATAATTTTCTAATTATATTTTTTTGTCTAGTGATTACATAAGTTATCTCTGGAAGTATATCTAATCAAAACTTATTGCTCTGATGCATTTAATCGTTGTTGAAATTGGCACCTAATTTTTTTGGTAACTATTTAGTCGAAAATCCTCACTTTTCAGATTGACACAAAGCAAAACAAAATTTTATATTTCTTTTCAAATCAGGTTTTGGTATAAAAATAACCATTATATACATAATATATTTGTTTGCAGGTACCAAAAAGTAATGTAAAAGATTTTGTGACGATAAGTAAAAAAATAATAGTTAAAATCAGATGATTCCTAAACAAACATGACGAAATATTGTTTCACCGTGTTTTATATTGCAACTAACAAAATTAACAACGGTTCCGGTTGTAAGTAACTGTCATGATTGAATAATAATATTCACGAGTTACCTGAACTCGTGAGAATTTTTCAACAAAGTTGCACTTACGGTGTGTTTCCTCTTGCACATGCATAACTTTGTTAAAACAAAAAAATAAAGCCATCAATTAGAATTAAATTCCTCGCATGCGCATCATTCTAGAAACTAATAGAATCTGCGCATGTTATGCTGTTAACCGCCTGCCGGGCGAGATATCTTTTTTCTTAACCCGTTCGCTCACGCAACAGTGTAATATTAACTATTTCTAAGGTGTCAATTAAATATTATTTTTCTTTTAAATTATTATTAACATAATACAACCAATGACTTTTGTTCAATAATCATAAGATACAGTAAAATATGCAAAATAACTCATAAGGTTTTCATATTTTGGTGCATATTGACACAAAATGATATATCTCAACAGGAGTTGTTCTTTATTTTAACTAGTCAAAATGTAAATTAACTACACAGACGTAGTAAAATTTTCCACGAGCTTAAAAATAATCACGCGTGCACTCCAGCAACTTTCCACTTATGTGCGCGCGCAATCACACAGTTGTTTTGCTTTACAATCATTCAACATATCTAACCAGCGGTGGGCTACCAATACGTTAACAAGGGGCTCGTTTAATCCTACATCAATTCTCAGTGCTCTGGAGAAGGAGTAAATTTTTTATCACTCGTATGCAATATTTAAAATAAGCAATAGATTGTTACGATTCACTTATAATATGTAAAAGTATGCAATTTACTGTAAATGGCTTGAAATGTACTACTCTGTATATACTGAAGCTGTCGTAGAAAATATATAATAATTTGAAAATATATACTAATTTGAAATTAAATATTAAACCAACAAGGGGCTCGCTGGCCGTAGTAAAATCTAACAAGAGGCTCGCGCGAGCCCCTCCGAGCCCTCTCCAGCCCATCCCTGTATCTAACCTTAACTCACCTAAGTCACACTGTCATTTCTACTGTTTCTACACTTACTAGTTTACGTGAATGTGAATTGTAAGCATGTAAGCTTCAACTTAAACCGCTAGTTAACGTAAAAAATGACTGGTGGATAGTAACACTGACGGGATTTCACACTTGAAGATAATAATTATTAGGTAAGCAAGACATTTTTCAAAATTACAAATATCCATTCTCTCAATGCACTTATAGTGTAGCTCCCCATAGAACTCTGTTTGGCTACAATATTTTATTTTTTAATGAAAATAAAATATATGCACGGATGGTTGTAATAACAATTTTAAAACATAAAAAGTAAATATTAAATATGTATTTTATTACATGTTTTACAAAATCAAAAATCAATTTCTCTTGTACCAGTGATAACCATCCAATCAACAAGTGCAATTATTTTTAACCCTTTATTTATTTACATGAACATTTATAAATATATATAAACTTATAGTATATAAACTTTTTTATAGCTTGCAACATCGATTGCAACTTCACCATTTTGTCCAAAATCAATTTTCAATTGCATAACATTCAATTGATTTTGTACATTTTATAAAATAAACTTACGGTGTATTGACAAGCGATTTTTTTCCTACAACCTATACAACAGCGGTCGTGAAAAGGTTATCTGACAGAGAAAGGTTATGTTTCCTGAATGACTGACAGCATCTTTTTTACGGAATTAAACAAATAATACCAAAACCATCAATCAATGTTTATTTATCAGAAACAGCTATGAAAAGACTTGTTAGCTAAACTTTCGAAATTAACATTTTGATTTGCATAATAATAATTGACACCTCGTGGCGCAGTAATTTGCTAATTTAGTCAAACGTCTTCTATCTACATCACGATCTGTCATAAAAAGAAGATGCATTACAAATATGTTTAAATTAGGAACATAACATAACAAAACAACAAACAATTTATTTCCATTTTTCATAATTTACAATATCTATGAATTTATGTTTGTGTATTACTCTTATTCCATAGACTACTCTTATTCCATATTCAAATAAATGTCATCGTGTAATATTAATGTTAGCATTATTTGATATTATATTAATTTGTGTCACATATTAAATGTTTCATATCTTATATTATACTAGCTTAACAGACATTAAAAATATTACATTTCAATTTTCCGATTTTCAAAATAGGGCTTATTTATTCGTCATTTAGTGCAGTTACCTATGCTTATAGGAAGTGGTTTTAGAATGCTCAACACGACATTTGACATTTCGTGAAGGTTATATCGTACACTAGGTATAATAAATACACCATATCTACCTTAGAACCACACACGGAGAGTATATTTGAATAAAATTAATGATTTTTATGATGCAGTTGGAAATGGTGCCATAAAAATGCGTGTAGGTATAATTTAGCACCGAAATTAAAATAAACGACTTAATAAAGTATCAAAAATAAAATTATTAATGGTCGAGATCTTCCATGACTTTTACTTAGATCTAAAATTTGAAATTGATTAATCTGTTTTGTTTTGTGAGCCGTAAGTGACGAAAGAGCTGATGACGAAAAATAGTTTAAAATCCAATTTGCGTGAAAAGAGGTCTGGGTGTATTTTAAATTATGAACACGTGCTCAACCAACACATGCCAACATTTATGATGCTAAAAAAAACTTTATACACCGATGAACTCGAAACAATCAAACCGTATAAATTGCATAGTAGTACTGGCTCGATATAATATGCTAGTGCTGTGTTTTGTATATAAGATGTTTTTTTTTTTATTGTAACTATGTACGGACTTAGCAGTCAACGTGTTAAGAGTTAATGTATTGTTTTCCCAATTTGAATTGTAGACATTGCTTACGTCACAGATGGAAATAATTTATAAAAAGCGATTGTATTTTCTTTCCTGGAATCGACATCTATTTATCAGTCTGAAATAGAGTGATCTATCATTCTAACTAACTTATTGTTGGAAAGTTAACAGAAATCAAATTTTAATATTTTTACAAATAATCGTTTTTTGGTACTAGGGTCTCCAATCACAATAGACGGGATCCCTTCCAATACTGTAATCATGAAATCCCGGGATTGTAACAGTACTACTCCCGGGATATCGGGATTGAGAAAATAACTGAATGTTGAGCGATGTTTGAGTTTTGAGTCTTACCTAAGAGCTTCATACTTTATAAAAATAATGCAGGTGAATGAGAGTAAGGGGTTTCACGTCTGATATTATACCATAATGAAGGACACGCTTAATATCTAGATACAGATTGTTTTCGTAAAAACCAAAAGTCAAATGATTACGGTATGATTGCACATTCTATATGCAATGATATGCCCTCTCTTTTGTGCTATATTATGTCAGAAACCTTGAAAAATACAAGTTTCATTAGAGAAATACGGAGAAACAATTCTACAGATTGTATTTCATTTCCAACCTGTAAAAGAAAATCGAAATAGAAACAAGCGTTATTAATTAATACTTCGTTTAAAAGTTATTATTTAAATGACAGTTACGGTTTCAAATGTTTCGATAAAAATATTTAAAATATAAAACATGGCGATATTTTTTGCATCAAATGAAGTATGAAGACAATATAACAGTACCATGCACCTATTTTTTGTTGAGTTCAAATGCAAAATACAATATAAACACCTTTTCGTCTTTCTTACGTTCACGACTAGGGTTAGGAAATAAGGAAAGGCGTAGAATCTGCTTTGTTTAAGGGAGAAAATGGAATAGCTCAATTGAGAAATTAAGTTAATGAATAATTTTATGCCAGTTAAAAAGACATGCTTTTATCAAGCATCAATCTATAACAGTCAAAAATGATATCTTGGGAGAGAGGGTGATCGCTGTCTTGGATCTTGCTGATGGTGCTACAGCTACGGAAGACTCGCTTGGTGAAGATAACTGGATGACATTATTCTGATGATCTGTTGTATAGTACAGCGGTCGGCAAAGTGTGGTCCTTGAGAAAATTGTGGTGGTCCGCAGAGAAATCTGACACTCTTTTATGAACTTGGTGCATTTTTAGACGCATTTGATCACATTTATTTCAATATATTTTATTTAACACAAATGTCCAGTTAGTGGTCCGCTGAATTAAAATTAGGAATTTAGTGGCCCGTGAGCCCAAAAAGTTTGCCGACCGCTGTTATAGTAGTATATATTAAGAGCATGACTTCTTTTATGTTAAACATTCACAAATAATTCAAAACGGTGAGTAAGAAAGCTTTATGAATTCGACTGAGAGCATTCGGGTGTTGAAAGTATGAAGATGGATCCAGCTATGGCGCCTACTTCAAAAGAATAAACAGGTGCAAGGATGTAATGCGCCACTGTTTGGCTAACAATGCAATATAATGAAAGGAAGACAGTCTCCCCAAATAAAGACTGACAATACTAGCGAGAGTACTAACTATAAGAATTTCACGAAAATTGCGATACATAATATTATTATTTTCTCTTAACCGAAAACAACTTTCAACAAACAATTATTAGTAAACGTATAGTTACATAGAAAACCACCACTGATAAAGCGTTTTGATTTTAAAATGGCACTAATTATATATTTATAATATAATTGATTAATTTTAACTGCCAATAGTTGAACAACTTTAATAATTCTATCAAATTTATATTCGACTATAATTTAAATGAAATGTTTCAATATATCGTCCGCATTTTTTCATTGGCGCCGTACATATGGGTATTTTTTCAAGTAGTCTGCCACAAAATTTAATTGTATGATTCAATGTGACCAGTGGTTCTCATGTGCGGCCACCAGAGGATTTTGCTGCGGCCATCAACAGTTTCATAGTAAATCAAATAAAAAATGTATTTTTACAAATTCATTTGTAAAATTATTATTTTTTTAAATTGATTGAATGTACTTGACTTATTGAGCATTTAGTCGAGTTATTTACTCCAAATGACTCACAAAGATATCATATGTATGTACACGTGTTTGTTTTTGACCTAATATGGAAACAATGGATGTCTGGATTTATTCCATATTTATCGTATTAGAAAGAAAGAGAGGGGAACAATTTTATGCATTTGTTTTTGCGACAGATATTGGTATTTGTTTATGTCGAACTCGTTTGAGACATCTGCCTGCAATCACAGACTTCAGTGCATTACTAGTAATTCAGTTAGTCATAACGTGCAACATTGTAGACTCTTCAATATTCTATTATTAATTGTTTAAGACAGGAACACATCAAATATGTGTGTGTTATCGAATTATAGTAATGAAATACCTGCTGTAACATATTGTAATAGCGCGGCCATAAATTATTCCAATGGCCTTCTGTGGGTCAGCGATGTAAGGAAACACTGATAATTAAATGATTATATAAATAAAACAGTTTTATTTTGAGGATTTATTTACACCATCGTGCCCTGTGATTTTGTAGTAAAAATGGCGGTATATGGCCTTTTCAACGATGTTGCATAATACTCATGTTTTAGTTAAAATTCTTGGTGGTGAAGACAATATATGTATAATTAAAAAAAGAAAATTATGCACATATTGTACAAAATAAAAATCCCTTGAATCTTAAACCTAAAAGGATGGAACTAAAACAAAAAAGCTTTCACACTTTTCAGAGGAGTGAGCTGATTTTTTTAAAATTAGCCAACGAGCTAAGAAAAAGGTCCCACCGTTTGAATACCGCGCAAATAAATCATTATGTCCCAGAGATACTGCGTGTTTTTGAGAAAAATAATTTTGTCTAATATACACTCGAATTCGATATTTTAAAAACCTATATTGACTCAGTATAGACAGCACTACACATATTCATCAAAATATTGATTATATTCTATTAGAATACCAAGTATTTGATTTTTTAAATGTCATGGACATCCGTGTTTGCTTGCATATGTTTCGGACACCTGTGTCCGCTTGGTATTCAAATGGTTAAAACATAGTGCAATTCGTAAATTCTTAACTCAGCGAGCTAAAATAAACTCTTGTTAAAGAAACTTAGACGAGATGAAAAAGAAACAATTGAATAATGCAAAAATCGAAGAATTTTATTGATTGATTGATAGCATAGTCCTGACAATAGTGTGAAGCAGAAATAACTATCAAGCAATTTATATACTCTGATATTTTTTTTACATTTTTATAATGAAGTACGGAATTGGTAAATACAAGAATCGTTCAAACTATGTACATTCTCACAGATTTTGTCACTAACGACCCGGATTTCGTCTTTCGGCATCTTCAGGCGTTCAAGTACATCAGATGCACGGATGAACTTTAACTGACGCTTAGTAAATGAATGTTTCGTGTTTATATAAGAAATAAATGTATCATTGAGTTTAGAGCCATTGCTGGCGAAAAGGATAAGCTTATGGGAATGCTCATAGATTCGAGTAGTAAGTAGTTTCAAGAATTATATTTATTTGTTTGTCGGCAAAAGTTTTATGATTATATTTATATAGTGTATAGAAGTGGAGATCCCGGTAGGTTTAATATTTCATTTAAAATTGGAAGGCTATGCAGCTGGTAAATAACAATTAAAACAATTTATATTATGAATAATGTTTTCTTACGTATGTGCGTCGGAGTTTGTTTTAAGAGTCTAATTTCTAATATTACTCTATTATTAGTCAAATGAAACGTATACAATTTACATAAACACACAAGTTAACTGGTATATACGATTAGAATTTATCGTAAAAAATCAACGCAAACAAGTTTTATTGCCTACTTCAAAATTTACCTCGAATATCACTGATACGTAACATTTCGAGATTTGTTTTAAAGAAAGTTACTTGTATGTTTTTAAACATGTGAAACACGTTTCAAAGATGACACCTCGCACAGGCATACGTGTTTTTTTTCCATTTTACTGTTGACAGGTTTAGTACCGCTAATGAAAAATATCACGATTTGATAAGATTAATATGTATATATGGACGTTATAGTTTATTAATTTTTTATATCATTTTCTGCTGCTTGTTCGGGATGATTAATACTTGAGATTTCTCTGCGCAAGATTATTTTCAACCAGTATAACAGCCTATTTCAAAATACATAATAAATGATAATCATAATGATTTTTATGTATTTTCGAATATCGATACTACCATTTTGGATTATATCGTCGGTAATTTTCTACAAACTCATATCTCAAAAGTACAAGTTTTCAGGAGATACATAAATTTACTTTATTCTACCACTATCGCTGTCTATCGCTATAAAACACCACTGGAATGATTTTGTCCTTAATACCTTTGAGGGAGTTAATAAGAAAGAAAGCAAAGACGTTTCCATCCAGGTCATCCCCTCCTTCATGCTAAACATAGTACACGACCATATTATTTGCCAACGTTTCTGTATTAAATTAACACTTTTTTCCGGTGCTAAAAAATACTTCCGATATGTTGCTGGCCCTTAAAGAACCAAGTGAAAAAACATGTTTTTTTAAATGTACGTCTTGTGTTTTTACCGTCCACCAAAGACCGGGTAAGTGTTAAAAGGTTTTAGTACTTAAAACGTTAATATATTTAATTTTAAAAATTTAGTATATTTTAAGTTCATGTAGGTATCACAACAGAAGTTTTCCTACAGGAATTGCTTGTCACTCACTTGCTCAGCCTATCTTCTTTTTTTGAAAAGAGAGAGCTAGGACAGGACAAGTTGTCAGATAGCGCCTTAGCTACTCTTCGTTATTTTAGGATTGAAAGTGTGGCAGGGAATTTTTAAGCCAACACTTCTGCCTTGGAATATAAATCGATTGAAAAAAATCTTCGTACTGGGACTTGAATCCGCAAGATCGGGCAAGAAAGTCAATGACGTTGACCACTGTACCACGGACCCGGGTATATAAAATACCTACATATGAAAGGGAAAATTGTTAATCTATCGTTTTCAATTTCAATTTAATTAGCTATTAAACAATCCATTCATTCAGTGTCACCTTCTGATAATAGCTTCATATGTTTTTAAAATCTTGTTAAAGCTAACTAATCAATTTAAAATGACAATTCATTCGTTTTCTTATACCGCGTTATTTTAAACCGTGCAGAAAGAGAAACAGGTGTACATAACCTATTAGGATTATAACGGAAATGTCGAAGATGCGACGCGAAATGCTGAATAGTTGGTACAACCTATAGCCATTAAATGTTTCTTATTGAGGACAGGCAGTTTCTCTATGCGCAATCTCGTAATATGTATAAATACGTATCAATAATTATTTGCCTGTAAAGCAGCGATATTTATTCTGCGATGCGTGGACCGTAAATTGAAATAATATTTATTTTAATTATTAATATTTCTTAAGCCGGGCTTAGTAGTAGCGATCAGCTAATCACTAGTATTGCTCTATCCTTAACCTTCTAATCCTACTCTCTAAGATAGGCTGAGCAACTGAGTAACAGGCAGTTCTTGTAGAAACTCTTTTGTTGAGATAAACTTAATTAGGAGTCCATATGTTTCACAAAAAGAGTGGACATTGTAAAACAATACAATGATGAATATCAATATTTTATTTCGCGAAATTAATATTTTGATTTTCGCTTTTTCCAATGTAAATATTCAAATATTTCCAATGGTTAAAAGTAATGAAGATGCGCCAGCTTATAATTTTAACTTTATTTTTGTAAAATTATAGCAATAGCTTTAATACTGATTAATTTTTATATAGATTGTAAAGCTATATAACAATTGACCAGTATTAAAAAATATATATTCAAGCCCTATTCAACGTGTCCGCAATGTACGTTTACACTATATATCCGTGCAATATCTATAGTACTTATTTTTCAGTTCACATTTTGGTAAATTGAAATGCTATTACATTTTTACTATCAAAATACTAAAGCCACACAAAAATTTATACCAAACCAATATACCAATCTATGCTTCTACATTTTTACTATTTTGCCGGTCTCTGCATATACGTTAAATCGGAGTACCGCTGCATAAAATTTATTTTTTTAGTACAACCAGGGGTAGGCTGGAGGGGGCTCGGAAGAGCTCGCGCGAGCCTCTTGTTAATTTAATGGAAAACATTATTCTCAGATCGAATTAGTATATAGCTGCAATTTCAGACTTATATATTATCTTCTATCCTATTCTTCATTATACATAGTGGTACATTTTTAGCCATTTAGATTGAAAAGTTTACGGTCAATTACATATTGTTATATATTATAAGTGTGTTAAGTATCAATTGATTGCTTAATTAAGTATTGCATACAATTGCATTGGAGTGATAAAAAAATCACTTCTTCCCCAGAACACCGAGAATTGCTTTGAGATTAAGCGAGCCCCTTGTTAATGTATTGGCGGCCCACCGCTAAATACAACTGTATTTAATAAGTGAATTGATGTCAAAATTCAGTAGGCGACAGCTAGAAAAGTTTTCGCACTTCCATTTAAATAAACATTATTTTCTTTGGTTCGTTACCCATCGCGTAATGCCAGATTATAGTAACTACTTTTAGTATCCAACCGTGAAAATAGTACCAGATGCAATTTTGTTTTAACATGCTTCCGTTTACGGTAACAATATATTGCAGCGAGATGGAAAGAACATTTGCAGCTATAATTTTCAAAATAAAAATATACATTGTGAATTGTGATAATGTCAAAATAATTAATTTTGTTATTTTAATTAAAATTATCGTATCGTATATGTACTAAGCGAGAGATAATCCATGCATAATGAAGAAATAAATTTTTCTTCCTTAATAAACTCTCTCGACTTGTAGGGTCCACGAGCTCAAATCCCCTTTATGAATTAGTTGTAAAATTCATGTATTATTTTGTACTCATTAACATTATGTACATATATGCTCTACTTAAATTCTCTCTCGCATGTATTATCATAAAAACGGAGCTCAGCTAATCACAAGTCCTTACACCTCCCCATCTTTCTATTGTCAACCTCTCCGAAAAGAATGATTGACAACTTATGTTATGATCCATTGGTTCACATTGAAAGTAGACATTATAAAAGACGCAAATCCTCCATTATGAGATAAACTGCTAACTTTCATTTGCAGATTGCCCGTTTGTTTATTGGTTACCACTGTCTGTCTATCTTGGTAGATTCTGCAGTATTTTAACCGCCCATCTCTTTATGACTATTCACGATTCTCGGTGTCTTCTTCCTATTGAATAGAATTCTAGCCTCTGCTTTTATTTTGCATAATACATAGACAGTATTCCTTATTTAAATCACTGTAACCATAGACAACATATTTTAATAATACATGTGCCGTATATCGTTGTAGCATTAAAACGTAAAAAAAAAACTCGTTTCGACTGAATCGATGTTGAATATTTTTGTTTCAATCAATATATGTATTTATTGAATCGGCATGGTACAGTTCCGTTATAATAAGTTAAAAAATCGAAACATGCTTCGCTACAATTTTATAATAATTCTAAAGCTATTTCGACATCACGCTATCGTCGGAACTGAAAATAATAACAGCTGCTTAGCGATAAATACATGTGAACCAAGATAAAAACTTTTACTGAGATTTCGCGGCGGGTTTTGTATTGGCGTTAACAAGGGGCTCGCTTAATATTAAGAAGGGCAGGTGGATTTTTTTTATCACTCTTATACAATACAATTATTAATAAAATCGAATGTTACTAATTTAACTAATTTTAAAATACGTAATATACCTTGAAATAAGCAGTTAATTTGAACGATTGAATTGACTTTCTTGCTATAACTCCATTTATACATTGTATGGCGGATAATTGTAAAAATTAAATACATTTCTCTTGTCTACAACATTATACAGTAGAACCTCTCATAACGAGACTAATTCGTTCCAGAGTCTTACTCGTTATGTGAAACACTCGTTATGCGAAACAATTTTTCCCATATAAAACAATGTAAAATACAATAATGCGTTCCATGCCGAAAAAAAATCAATTTTTATATTTTAACGTTTATGAAAATAAAATTACAAACTTATAAATTGTAAGCGTAACAACCTGGAATGCGATTTCGATTTACAAAAAACAATTAAAAAAATCGACTAGTTTATTAGTATAAATCTATGACAAATAATTAATTCTTTTTTACTGGAAAGCTGTCTTGAGACATTCGTTTTTGCCGACAATTTGGTGAATATGTGACACAGCATTGTCATTGAATAAATTTGTAAAATGCATAGCCACCTCCTTATTAGGATGATGCTTCTCAATGTACGATGCAACGGTTTCCCATGCTTTTAGCATTTCTTTTATTGCGCCAGAAGATTGTTGATCTGGTACTTCTTCCTTCCCCACTAACAAACTCTCCTCCATAACTTCTTGCTGTGAAAAACAATGTAACTACATAAGCTCTTCGGTGGTCAGCTCTTGACTGTGCTCTTCTACACGGTCATCAATATAGTTGTTATCCACCTCCAGTCTCATGGTGTTAGAGTGGACACTCACAGGTGAGTGACGTGGAGATGGGGCTTCCTCTTTCTGCGTCACTCATGCCAAATGACGCTTGTTAAGGGAGCATTTTTTTCACAATCGGTTTTGCTAATTATGCGAATTCCTCGTTATAAGAGGTGCTCGTTATGAGAGGTTCCTCTGTATAATGATTTTGACAATTATCTACATATTTTTAATGATACATGCCATTAGGTATTAAATAAATGTCACATTAAATCTTTCAAAACACTTTAAGTTTAAATAAATAAATAGCTTACTTAAGTAAATTATTTAATTAATGACACGTTTCCTGAATTTATTTCAATAATTGACAAAAAAAGTCTTTAAAAACTTCCATTAGCTGTGACATAAATAATTAAATAAATGTAACAATTTCAAATATTGGAATTTTGTCTGACTTCCGGCATTAATTTTACGACCATCTCTCGCTGGTATTTCTCGCTATAAATTTTATTTATTGCCAATATTTGCAATTCCTGTGAAATAGTTTAGTTTGTGCAAAGGTGTTTTAACGTAAGTTTATGGGAGAAATATATCCGGTTGTATTTTTTTCTGTTCATAAACATTTTATGCCCGTAATTTTAAAGTTTATATTATCTATTCTGAGATAAAATATTTTTAGAGAACACCAATTTAAGAAAAATTATGAAGAAGGCATATTTTATGACGAAATATTGTGTGAATGGCAGTGGGGGTCAACTAATTAATACTCAAATGAACCTAACCTAACAATTCAGTCACCATATACCACTTAAACAGCGGTGGGCTGCCAATACGTTAATAAGGGGCTCGCTTAATCTCAAAGCAATTCTTGGTGTTTTGGGGAAGGAGTGAATTTTTTTTATCACTTCTATGCAATTATATGCAATACTCAAACAAATCAATCGATTGTTACTTAATACACTTATATTATCTAACAATATGCAATTTACCCTGAACTTATCTATGTAAATTACAAAAAATGTACTACTGTGTATACTGAAGTTGTCGTTGATAGTATATAAGTCAGAAATTGCAGTTATATACTAATTTGATCTGAGAATATGGTTTTCTCTTAAATTAACAAGGGGCTCGCTGGCCGTAGTAAAATTTAACAAGGGGCTCGAGCGAGCCCCTCCGAGCCCCCTCCAGCCCACCCCTGCTCTTAAATATTATAATGTATAATATAAAACGAAAATGAGGGTATTACTTGCAAACACGGCTCATTCCAAAATGGTTAAAAATGAAACAATACACATCTTTAAAGTATTTTTAGTTTTATATTACTTTGGAATGATATTTTGGATGTTGTCAAGCCATGTTTGAGACTGATTTCTAAAAATACTTTCAAAAAATATTTTTATGTACTAAATTACATTCATGAAGTTTCAACAATTTTGGAATGAATAATAAGTATTAATCGAAATACGTTTTTCTTTTTCGTGATGTTTCTATGAGTAATGAATGGTGTCGTAAGACAGGTGCTTTTCGATAAATAATGAGGGACGTTTAGTCACGGAATCACTCTCATTTATAATAAATTCAGATCTTCTCATTTTTTATTGCCTAAATTCACCATTAGCAAATTACTTATTTGGTTGTTGTTCGGAGTGTTAGATTAGCGTTGGCGATTATCCGTCTGTTGGGTTTCTGACACCACCAGTGTGTTATTTCTCAAGATTTCACGGTGTCTGGGCCTATGATTTATTATGCTTATAAAACGCCAGGTTTATTAGAGCTTATTGTATTACTGCCTGCATAATTGCCATGCAATGTAGGCATATTATCATCAATGTCAATAAATTTAGATATATGAAAAAATCGCCACTGTTTAATTGGAGAATGTTAAGAAGGTTTTATACCCGGTGGTGTAGTGGGGCCAAGTCGCCGACCTGACACCTGAAAATGAGCCTACCCTGCCACTTTTACTTGACTTGTAACTTAGTTTTCAAGTACATACATATATAAAAAATACTGTTAAAATTTAAAAGCATTATATCAAAATTGATCTACCCGACGAATTTTACAAAAATAAATAAACACATGTGACGTGAAGAAATATCACCCCTCTTTCTATGATCTAATTATTGATCATTCTCAAATGTGGAAGACATTCAATTTTAATTGCGTATTTTCTTTATTGGTTTAATTATTAAAACTTGTAGTTTTTTAACTTCGGACGGGTATAAAAAAAATAGGAAAGATGTCAATAACCGACCTGGTACCTATTTATTAACAACTACCCCACTAATTATACCAAATGTCCAAATGCCATATTTTAAGCCTGTATCCGCCTGTTGTATCTTGGGAATGAGTAGGGAATACAATGCTAGAACTATTAATATTTAACTATGTTAATTGATTTGATTGAACGTGTTAATTGAACAAGAAAACAATTAATTATAAAAGCGAGTGTGAATTTTTAACTTCATATCAGCGTATAAAAACGTTTCGTTACCTATTGTTCTATAAACCTATGGGTCAATGTTCCAAATTTGAATTACATAGAAAAAAGTAAAAATAAAAAACATCTGTCATGTTGGTAGTTATTCAAATTTGATGAATAAATTTCTATTGAAATTGCGGGAGTGTGTCAATGATGCCATAGTGCATGAATTTTACTTTTTATCCAATTTCTCTCGAATAAATTATCCAAAATATACGTTTTCACCACATGTGTAACTCATACAGTGTGTATCTAAATCTACCTATCATTTATATCCAGTGGCGGTTCTACGTACTGGGCTAGGTGGGCTGAGCCCACGCTGAAATTTTCTGCCAAAATGTGTAAAAAAAATCTTAAGCTGGCTTAATAAAAAAAAAACAGTACTTCGGATTACTAACTAAAACAAATTCATTCAGTATCTTAGCTCTGATTCTCTTTATAAAGGCAATTCTCTGATTCCCGAATTTTCTTGTTCATGCATATTAAAAATAAAAAGTAAAGCTGGGCTACTCTGAAAATAGTCTTTAGCAAAGCAAAAAAATACACAATATGTCCTTAAAATTATTAAGCCCACTCAAAATTTTTGATCACGAACCGCCACTGTTTATATCACATACAATTGCGGAAAATCTTTGGCAGTTTATAAAATTATTATGTTCGATAGATTCGGCGCTTACGCCCTTAATTTAAGATCATTGTATCTTGCCTACGATAGTTTGAAACATTTCCCCAAAAGGAAACACGAATTACAACATCCATAAAGCTATTAATAAAGAAAACTCCCATACAAAATGTATATTCTTAACGTTTGTGGCACCATATACCTATAACAGTCATAAAAAGCAATAAGTACCGTAAATTTTAACCACTTGGATACCAAGCGGACACAGGTGTCCGGAACATATACAAGCGAACACGGATGTCCAAGGCATTTAAAAAATCAAATACTTGGTATTCTTATAGAATATAAGCAATATTTTGATGAATATGTGTAGTGCTATCTATACTGAGTCAGTATAGGTTTTTAAGATATCTATTTCGAGTATTTATATTAGGCAAAATTATGTTTCTCAAAAACACGCCGTATCTCTGGGACATATTAATGATTTATTTGCGCGGTATTCAAACGGTTAACATTTTCGTGTATATTTGTTCAGTTGGTATAAATGTCATTCAAACAATGCATCCAATCTAAAATTGCCAAATCCACTTAATTTAATGGCAATAAATAAATGTTTGTTCAGCTGATATTTTAGTTGAATTATTTTTTAATGACATATCCGCTGTATATTTCAGGATGCTCTTTTTTTAAAAGGAGTTATTTATGTGTAAATTTGATTATATTTTTATAATGCTAAGGAAGTCCCTGGCTATAGAAGTAGCAAAATATAACCAGGAAAATGTTTTATAAAATCTATCAATCGATTGCTGATACATATTTTAATCATCAAATCGATAACTAAAAATCAAAATTAGATAAGCCATAATTACATAAGAGTGGACTAACTTTACTACCCAAATTTTTCCGTAATCAAGATATTATTTCCCTTGGCTCAAACTATGCTAAGGGGTGTGAAATGAAAATAGTTATTTATATTTTTAAAGCTATTTTTTGTGATTCAATAATACAATACTAAACATGTATTTTAATAGTATTATATTTCTTAGTTATTGTTTAAAAAAATACTTTGTTTGGTTATTGCTGCTCAATTTAATGTTTTTTTCTCGAATTTACAACTTTTTCTCTTCGTGCGTCTTTTACCGTAGAATGTGTTATTTGTATAACATTGTTTAAAATATCTATAAATGTGCTGCTTGGCCGATATTTTTTTTAACCATGTCCGCTTCCATAGTGGAGCATATCGACTCTTAATGGAGTTTATAACAACAGAAGTATTTCTAAGAGAACTGCTTGTTACTTGGTTGCCCAACTTCTCTTTTTCCAAAGAGAGTAGGAATCATTGGCGGATCCAAGGGGGGGGGGGACATGGGGGCCATGCCCCCCCCCTGAGGAGATTTTTTTCTTCATTGTTCTACTTTATTAAAACTTTATTGTGAAATGGGATCTTTAATTGTTTAGTTTACGATGTTTTATAGAATACATACTTGATTATGTATTGACTACTTTTATATAGATATATTATTTTTTAATCATCTATTTTTTAATGTATTATCTTTTTATGATGTTTATTTTCGAATTGAATGGCCCCCTCCTTGGACAATTTCTGGATCCGCCAATGGTAGGAATAAACGGATAGGGCTAGGATAGGACTAGTGGTTAGCTAATTACTCTCGATACGCCCCGTTCATAGGATAGTCGAGTGGTCAACGTCGTTGGCTTCGGCTACGGAGGTCACGGGTTCGAATCTCAGTAAGGACAATTTTATAAATTTATTTATGAATTTCTGTTCGAAGGCATGTATGTATGCTTGGCTGATACATTGTCCATATTAATTAATAGAATACGAGTGCTGAATTGCTCAATAATCAATATACCTATAAGTATGAAGATTTTTTTTTCTTATTTATTACTATATAAAGATTTTTTAGTTGCGTTTACAGTTTCTATTTGTTTTCATTGACAAATCTTGTTATTTAACAGCTATAAATTGAATATTAAAAATAACCAATTTTTGCATTGTTTCCAGGAAGGCAACTGAGGAATGTCGGCGTGGGCGGCAACTTCCGTAATGCGGCTGGCGGCGCTGTGCGTGATTTTCGCCTCTCTTCACACAGCACGCGCCAAAGCGGGTGAGAAAACATTATTGTTCATTGCGCTTCGAATCGAGTCGTGACGTACGATTTGCCAACTTTAAAACAAAACAAAACTCAGTACTCACATTATCTGATGCTGTTTTTTCCCGCGTTCCTAATTCGAATAACATAAAATTTTACAGTCGTGGCTTTCTTTCTATCATTGATGCTTTTGTCTATGACATTTGACATACATTGAACACCATTTCGAATGAATCAAAATTGATGGATACGGAGTTGACAGACGGTAATTATTTAAACCGAGAAACTTCATCGAATAAATATTTATGATTAATTATTACTTGTCTCAATCATTGACATCTACAAAAGGAAAAATAACTTTGATTTTTGTTCTTTAATAATAGACAGCAAATAAATTTGCAAAATGGAAAATGTTCAAGAGAACATAATAATTCATTATTGCTAGGTAGTGACATCCTTTATTTGCAATATTTAAAAACAAAACGTAGTTTAATTAAATTTAACGAGAGTCAAACAATATAAAATATCCATTATAATGTTTTTTAAATTCTTAGTATCACTTTATATTATTATACATAATATTCTATATTTTTAAGGTACTTTACAAAGATTAGTCAAATATTTGTTTTGTAGTGCATTGTTGATTCCTTTGTGTGACTGTTTTGTTTATATTTACTGATGAATCATAATCAATTATTTATAGTTGACTGCTTTTACAATAATAATTAGTTGTGCAAAAAACCAATTCTATAAAATTGTGTATGCATATAAAAACCATAATATATATAGATATAATTTAAGATTTCGACTGAAATTTGAATCGTTCAAATTATGTACATTCACACAAGTTTTGTCACAAACGACCCGGGTTTCGCCTTTCGGCATTTTCAGGCGTTCAAGTACATCAGTTCAAGTTCATCCATGTACTATAAAATGATACTCTGTAGGCGAGTAGGCAGTTACCTAAAGGCGGAAAGTCCTAGGGAGCGGTAAATGATAATGGAATACAATTTTAAAATGCCTAAATATTATTGACACACGAATTTAGCTTAGAATAAATATGATGCTTCAATTTCTTTAATAATAAAAAAATGCTGAAGAATACATTTTCAGTGGTAATAATATTATGAGCAATGGGTATACATACCGTACTACACTTAAATGCATATATATCTTCTTTAAATATGTCATTTGGGGCGCTATAGATGGTAAGCTTTGCTGAAAAATTAATAAAGGCAAGTGGAAATGTCATTTCATAATCACAATTAGTTAATAATAAAATTAACTTTTTGTATCATATTTATTCGTGAAGCTCTTTGTCAATAAGATAGACACTATAAATCACCAAAGACAAAACGGAATAGGTGAAAAAAGTTTTTTTTTTTTGTAATACATAGATGAGTTGAGGGTTCCTATTTGTCACAAATACTTTTATGGCTTCAAGCAATTCATATGAAATGTAAATTAAATTAAATTTTCAAAAATAGTAACTGCGCTCTTTTACTCTGCCTAGAGGCGCATAGCCTAGGAATGTCACTGAGTGCGGTCCAAATTATAATAGATACAATGTAATATGCAATACCTTTGATTTATGATTTGAATAGAAACTATAATAATAATATCCTTGATGCCAGAAATACGATGCTGCCTGCATACTGACATGCACTAAAATAAGATTCAAGGCTACGTTATAAACTAATCTGTTAAAATTGAATGACATCAACTTTTACATAATATATTTTATTCATTATAGTATTCAATTCTCTTTAGAGGATTTAATTAAAAATAGAGCATAGCGCTCAGCCAGCCAGTGTTGTGCAATATGGTTTTCCTAGGGAGTGGTGAATAAATTAGTGAATACTTATTATTGTATTTAATTTAAAAAACCAAGAAAATTGTTCCAATAATATTATATGTCAATTTTTTTAATCAAGTAAAATCCAGGAAAATACTTACATAACGATTAATGTTACTCTCGACTGAAAAAATACATCAAAAAAACTTGTACCTTAATATACTCAAAGCGTTGATATCGGAAAACAACTCCATCATCCATGCTTATCTTTATTTTTTACTTGTTCTGTTGATAACATGCTTAAAACATCAACTTTAAAACTATTAGAATTATTCATAACCAAATATAACTTCATGACAAGATAAAATAATTAATTATATGTTTAATAATGATTACTAGTATGGATAATAAATTATATTGTCGTGAGTGTCTGACATAATAGAGAGCGCCACTGTCCCACCTTCAAATTCAATTCCAATATTATGCTATTGGCCTTCAATTTAATAGAAATAAACGCCAACTAGTCACTTTCGACTGAGTGCATAAACATTCTATTTTTGATTTATATTGATATGTACCAACAATAATAATTATTATTTCTAGCAACATCAAAGTTTTTAGTTTAAATAAATTGGTCATTGTTAATTTTGAATATCAGCATAAACCATTTCCCGTATCATTTTAGACCAAATGAAAAGAATTAAAAACACCATATCACAGATGCTGGTAACACTGGTGACACCTAGCAAAGTTTCATTTCGAAATATGATGCAATTTATTAATTGATACATTGAGCATCCTAGAAATTAGGGACGTTTTAAATGATTTAATAATAAAATTATGTTCAATAATTATTAGAATAATACTAGATAAAATGTTTTTTCACTGCAAATTAAAATATTACATTTTTCAAAATATTGTTGTCAATTACTATAAGCTTATCATTGGATTGCTACCTATTAAAAACATGTAATTATAAATATGTGACACAACTTGTGAGTAGTATCAATTAATTTTTATTGATTTTCATCATAGACTCTGACGAGATTCCAAAGAGATTTCAAATGCGATGAAAGTAGTGACTACTTACATAATGCTTGGTTTCAATAATTTAGCTACTTAGATAAAATATAGATTTAAAATGTCGTTGTGAGATTGAAATATTTTTTATGCTTTTTTTTCAGGTTTATGTGAAGTAGAAACTGGTCAGTCAAGTATCATTGTGGACATAGAAGAAAGTAGAGGCAGTTGTAAGTACAAACTTATTTTATTACTATTTTTTAAAAATATAATTGATACTTTTATACTAGGGTTCCCAACCTTATCTGCTCCATTCCCCCTTACACCATTGTTCAGAATAAAATTCCTCTACTAAAAAAGTATATTCGAAATAATATACATATACTTATTTTTTAAACTCTTGTATAATGTGTAAGTAATTTATGTACATAATATTATAAATTTATTGAGATGACTTTTTTACTGATTACTTAAATTATTGAAGCATATTTCAATGAACAAAAACTTCAGTATAATTACAGGGTATTCAAAAATGTCGTCCATGGGCATGTGAATTGATTTTAAGAAAATAATTGATGAATATGTCATTTAGTATTTAAGATAATACTTTTTTTAGAACTATACAAAAAAAAAACTAGCAATTCAACAATGAAACTCTGAAACTTCCTCCCACGGAGTAATTTCCACCGGTTGGGAACCCCTGCTGTAATATATTTTTAATTCAATGAAATTTTTCAAACAATTCTACAAACAACATTTTCTTATTTATATCTTGGCTGAGAAAGCATTCTGCCTGAGATTTCTTTAAGCAAAATAATATTCTTTTTTATACTCTTGGTAGGAATAGATATATTACAATAATTAAGATATTTATTGAAATAAAAATTATACTGCATAATGTGCTGAAGATCTTTACGCTTTGTTTGAAAATTTATGTGTTTGTCAAGGACTAACATCTTTATCACAGACATGTATGTCTCTTATGTTGTATTTTGGAATTAAAAATTGTAAGCATTTGTGAAAGTAAGTCTGTTTAAGGATGCCTCTGAAAGAGGCGACACACGTGTGACAGTTTGTGGCACAATACGTGAAATAATCTAAGTTATTTTAGATTTTATATTAAAAAGGTTTTCTACGGAATATTCCAGCGTAAGAAAACAAATAAGACCCCAGAAACCAATCCCTAATCAAAACATAACTTAACTTAACTCATACATACCTATATTAACTTAAAAATTTCATTCATAGACGTTTATTTGAACTTGTTGTCGTTGATAATTAAAAAAGACAACATTACGATTGAAATAAAATTTACTACCTTCAACATTTCAACTATCACACTAGTTAAAAAGATGACAGAATATAAGCAGAACTGGTGATATTATTTTGATCTTAAATTCTATGAATAACCGTTCATATTTCAACAGTTTATTATAATAAATACTTAATTACACCACTATATGAAATAAATAATTTATCAAAAGAGTGAGCATTTACTTAGATATCTTAATATTCCGTTTTAGATGTCGGACAGTCAACTATTCCAGCAGAACTACCTATAGAAGGCGACCCATTCTCAGAAATCATTCTTGATTTAGTTTTTCCTAAAGGCAATCCCTTGTTTATTTTGAATGGAAAGAAATTGCAATTGCTTGAACCATTAGACAGAGATGCTGATAACTTATCTCATATAGTCTTTCAGGTAAAAAAATCACCATTGTTTTGATATTTAATATAAAATTCAGACTACAGATTTATTAATACATGATTATAGATTTATGCACAATGTATTATCTCTTAAAAAAGTTGATTTTTCAATAATGAGATAGGTATTTTTATAGCATATTTTCTTGCTATAAATCAATGTGAAGTTTATGTAGGGTTATGTTTTTATTTATGTTTTCTTTTCTCATTTCAGCTTACATGCTTGGTAAAAGCTACAAAGAAAAAAAGAACAATACCTGTAATTGTTAGAGTATCAGATATCAATGACAATGGACCAGTTTTTCTAAATACTCCGTATGAAACGACGGTATCAGAGGTAAATAAATTGTGACAATTAAATTTATAATACTTATTCTACAAAAAATGTTTATAATGACTATTTGAAAGTTCAACCATATAAAATAGCAGCCTAGCCTGAGTTCTCTCCCTTAACAACAAAGACCTGAACATATTCCTCAACCTTACCTTGTAATTTACAAATATTTCATGTCACACACAAGCACTCATTTTGCTCACTTTACCGACAATGCTTAAATGCTTGTGTATTATCCACTTTGCAAATGTGAGTTTCTGTGATAAAGGGATTTTAGCAAGTCGTCATTGAAACTGTACTCCTATTTAGTTTACCTATTATGTACATACTGTCATTGAAACTAAATTAATGTGAAAAATTTCAAATTATAATTTAAAGCAAAAAAATTACAAAGTGTAAGTGTCTCTTAGGGATTTAAAAAATTCAAAATATTTAAGATCATAATTGATTCTTCTTAAAAATCAAAAAAAATAGTGAACAATATTTTATTCCAGCTAACTCCTATCGGAACGACCATATTCCAAAACATCAAAGCAACGGATGCTGATGCTGGGGTCAATGGTCTCACTGAGTACTTCATCGTTGAAGGTGATGGAAAACGAGTGGGAACCGATTCGGGGTTCGGCACAGACAGAATTAACACAGCTGACGGCTATGGATACTTTACAATTAATCTGCCGCATCAGGGGCAGGTGACTGTTAACAGAAGTCTGGATTTTGAGAGAACGCAGAGATATTTTGTCACTGTTGTTGCATCTGTAAGTATTATGTTTATTTATCATGATTAAATTTGACTTATTTATCAATGGCACATCATAGAATTCTATTCCTGCTACTTACTTGTACACTAATTTTATGTATTAGCAATTAAGATGTATGTTCTCTTTCTGGCTCTTAATATAATAATATCAGTGCAGCCCTTTTTTCTTAATTAATATAATAAGAGGATTTTTTTATTTCATTATAGTATAATAACTAGACATTTTGTACAGCAAGTAGTAGTTTCAACATTCACGCTCCAGCACACATTCTCTCTCTCTGTATGCTCATTTTGTGTAAGAATAATGTTTCGATGTGCGCTATAGATATACAGACAAATAAATAAAGAAAAATATTGTGGATCAACTTGGGTAGTTCAAAAAGTAGAATGCATAAAAATAGAAGTAATATACACTTCTGCTATAGATCCTTTTAAACTGTTAACTTAATCATTCAGTATCCGGTTCTATCCAAATGTCAGCTTAATTGATGTCTATACGGACAACTGAGATAGAACCCCAGTTTTACACCTGACTTTATACAAAAGACAATGGTGAACATTCCTTTCTAACAATTATCATAATCATATTATTATTATGTCCCTAAGCTACAATTTATTTATGTAGCCTTAAATGTCAGGTTATGTTATGTCATCATTTAATAATCATCTTCAATGTGCTGTAACTATCTTGTATCTGTGATATTTCTAAGAAATGATACATTAAATGTCATTGGATATTTATTGTCAAAAATAGTACATTTCTACAAGAGGCAGTCGATAAATGACGTCACACGATTTAACTATTTTTGACATCCTACCCAGTGGCGGATTACTCTGTAAGCAAATGAGTCTCTCGCTTGGGGCCTTCGAATTTTAGGAGCTTTAAAAGTAGCCTATATTATCATAGCCCACATACTTTTTGTTCAGATTTTATTATATTTTATAATTTTATATGGAATTTTCTGACGTTTTTATGTGATCCAAAACAGGGCCTTCAAATTTTATTGCACCTGGGGCTTCCCATGTGATTAATCCGCCCCCGACCCTACCCACATTTTCACAATACATCACAAAACTTTGGCTACCTGTCTAAGTTACATCACATATTTTGAAACATCTTCAAACTTTTTTCAGCGGTATATTTTGATGCCAAACTTTTCCCACATTAAGAACATGATCAATTTTATTCTTAAAATTATACCATTCCCCTTTCCTCTTAATCTTAAATTGTCATACTTTCTTTGATAACTCCCCCTAGAACATGGTGTCATTATATGGATGGCCCCTAAGTGTTATGTTTGCAATGTTCTTTTATAGGATCGTGCCCGGAATTCATCTGAAAGGTTTTCCAGCACAACGACATTGACAGTCAATATTAAAGATGATGATGACCAAGATCCATCTTTTATCTACCAAGGATGTATGCTACACGACGGGGCGTGCATAAACCCTGAATATTTTTCTTCTGTAAGTTGAAAATTTTACTTTCAAAATTAAAAAAAAAACATTAAATTTATGACATGAATATTTTACAATTAAAACCTGATAGGTCTGATTTTTAAAGAATGACGTTTTGCTAGTATACATTATTTAATGCAATTATTTTACTATATAATTCCAACTTTTATGTGATATAATAATATACTACATGATCCAACAATTTTTAGGTCTCTAGTGGAATCTTAGCTGGCACTCTTAATGTGGTACCGGAAAAAATCCAGGCTATCGACATGGATACAATCAATTCACCAATTCGATACAGTTTCTTACAAGGCACTCCCACATCATATACTGAATACTTTGAAATAAATCCAACGAGTGGTGCTGTTAGGCAAATCAAAGCTGTCGATACGGGGGTCGCCAAAAAATTTGACTTGATCATTAAGGTATGAAATCACTGTAGCTTAATACAGATTTATAATTTATTTCATTTAATTAAATTTGTATAGATTATTAAATAAATTATCGATTCTGAAATATAATTATTTTAATTCAGATATTCTTTGTAAGGTAATTTCATCATTGCATGAGATTTTAAAAACTTTTGTTACCAATTTATTGAAAAATATTGGTGTGGAGAAAATATGAACGAAATATTTTATATGTTGATTTTGATAAATTGCATTGAATGTAGCACCCTTCCCATAAATTATTTACGTTTGGTAATATTGATAATTCATTATTAGAAAGGCTGAAAGATTTTTTTTTTATGAACATATCTAATATTATTTCTTTAAGGCGGAAGAAGTATCGGAATCCAAAAGATTCTCCACGGCAAAGCTAACAGTGGTTATCAAGCCAGTCGATGCTAACCCTCCAGTTATCCATGCTTCTTCAACTGAAGGGCACGTAAATGAAAATGAGCCTATTGGTACCAGAGTTCTCGACGGAACTGGCAACCCAATAAAATTGACAGTCTCTGATGATGATTTAGTAAGTAACAATACTTCTAATACAAAATTATCACCGTTTACTCAAGCTGCAGAGCTATGTATTGTTATGTATACATTCTTGTGAATAGCATAAAGAAAGATATCATTAATTTTACAGGGTGCAAACGATATAAAACCTATATATTCCTTCGAGCTGACTACGAGCTACTTCCAGATCGATAAAAATGGTATTTTGGTAGTAAATGAAGAAAACCTTGATAGAGATCCTCCAAGTCCTGGAACTTATCGCTTTCAGGTATGTAAAACATTGTATCTTTGAAAAATTGCATGACATGTCTTCGAAAATACTTGTATTCATTTTGTTTGCCGATATTTTGATCTTTTTACTTAAAGCTTATTATAATTTGCAAAATACTGTCTCGATTTACTTCCATTCCTCTGCTTGATACAATGTAAATAGTTTCTTTCTTATAAACTCCATTGAGAATAATCACTCAGGATATAATTCCTATTTGATAATTCAATAGGTAATTATCAACTTGCTGAAACAAATTTGTATCTGTTTTGTTATTATTGATTCAAATCTATTTCAATAGTTTATATTTTCACAAAATCATAGAGGATTAACATAACTAAAATTTACTACATAATATTATTGTTCGAAGATCCACTGTTAATTTCAAATAAAAGAGATGGATGTTACCTGTTTATTTTCTCCAATTATCGATATATAGTTTTCAAAATAGCATATGGTGTTTTAGTTTAAGAGCTGATAGATTTAAAAAATATGTGACCCCATTTAAGGACACCTATGTCACCCTATCCAAGTTAGTCAGCAGACATTAACTGAAAAAGTATAATAAGGAATACCCTAATTAACATTTTTAATATTCTAACGATCTAAATTTTATGAATTACACGAATGCTTCTAAAAAAATGATCTACGATAAATTTTCTTTCTCACAAAAACCTCACCTTTTCCATTTCTCTATAAGTACAAATAATAATTACCTTTCAATATTTATGCTCCATATAGCACTGTCATAAATACACAACATTTTTTTTGATTATGGCAATTGTAAAATAATAAATCAATGCTTAAAAGCGAAATGCATATTATGAAAATTTTAGTACATTTTGATTGATAGTTTTTCTAAAAATTTTCAAAATTATCTCTTGTTTGTACATATAAATATCCTAAAACTTCATTGAAAGGTTGTGGCACGAGAAACAAACGGACAAGGCGCATCAGCACCTCTCTCTCTTCAAGTTGCACTCGATGATGTAAATGATAACGCACCTGTTTTGGCACTTCTTCCCCATGTTAATGTTCCAGCAGGTGAAGGAAGGCGAGAAGTCCTCAAGGTAAATATGATTCATTATGTTAACATTCTTATGGGTTACACAAACCAATCCATTGACTTAGTCCCAGCACGAAACCTTTTCTCTGCCCAGTGGCTAAATGTGATCTATCCTCTCACAATCAAAATTTCAAGAATGAATTTAACAGTAATATTATTAGAATAAAATTTTATAGTGATAACATAGAACTACTTTACGGTGTTAACTCTCGATAAGAGATTCTTAAGTCTCGGCTTTTTTCATATCCCGGGAAATTCTCGCGTCCCAGACCGTAGTACTTAAAATGAATATTTCTATACATGAATACTATTGGTAACTGAAAACTCATGCAAAATTATTGTTTATGTTAAATATTTCAAAAGATGACACCATCATATTGTAAATATTTAGATTGCTTTTTATAACACATCATTCGAGGGATTCGTTTGATTTTTCATATAAAACAATTTCATTCAAAAAATTATACATTGGGTCAGTAATTTTATTGTTATTATTACAAACTATTATCTGACTGATTATATATTTTATTAAATAAATGGAATATTGTTTAATAATAAAGTGTTCTACCTTTTTTATATTGCCTTCTGAAATGTACAAAGGTTCTCAAAGCATAGAGATTCTCAAACTTAATTTCTATTGAATCAATAAAATCTACTTAATGAAAAATTTATCAATGAATTAGCAAGTCTCAAGTCTTGGGTTGTTTTATTCAAATGTACCAGGAACCGAGACTGGTAAAAAGTGATGAATTCCCACATTCTTGTGTTGTCTCAACACAAATTCCAAATATTGTGTGATGTGCGTTATAAACCAGAATGATAATGATTAATCGAAAAATATTTTACAGGTTGAAGCAACTGATAATGATTTCGGTGACAATGCGATTCTGACTTATAGCATTTATCACGTTTCAAATAATGGTGCCAATAAGTTTAAGATTGAGCCCAAAACAGGTGTTATTGGTAATTATATACACTGAAAATTTAATTTGAATTACACTTATTAATATTATATGTGACACTTTTGATAAATTGATTATACTTCAACTCTACCAGAAGTAGTAGGTTTACACAATGTAATATTTTATAATAGCCTTCCTTAGAAAATTTGATATATTTTTTTCCCCCAGCCTATATATCTTCTTTTTTTTATTAAACTAAATTAAAATATGTAGGTACTCGATATTTTAAAATTATGTGAATGATATATTGTAAAATCTTTTCTAGAAACTGTCGGCAAGTTGGATGCAGGTGAAGAGTATAGCATAACAGTGCAAGCTCAAGATATCGGTGGACTGGCAAGTCAAGGCATTGTTGAAGTTCACGTTTCACCAGGACCGAACACACGTCCGCCAGTCTTTAAGCAAAGCGTCTACGAGGTTCAGGTTTCTGAAGGAGCTAGTCTAAATTCCACTGTCGCTACACTGCAGGTATTAATTGTCAATCATTACAAGTGTTATTTTCTAATATATTTGTAGTATCATTTTGCAGTTTTATTGATAAAATAATAATGTTTATTTTAGGCCATTGATCCAGAAAATGATCCCATCACATATTCGATAGTATCAGGAAACGATCTACGCCAGTTTTCAATTGGGGCGACTAGTGGCGTGATAACTGTCATAAGGAAACTTGACAGAGAAGATCTCACAAGATATCAATTGGTTAGTATTCATTGTAGAATACTTTTATTAACCATAAACATGTCATGTAAAACTATGTTTTTTCACAATTAACACAGTTGTGTGAAAAAATTTATACTGTGCGTCATATTGGTGAAATGTAGAAGGCATGATATCTTGTATTAACTGTTTATCTAATTTGGCTATTAAGTTGGCATTCCTTGCGTGCCATATGATGCTGTGGACTTATCGTCATCAGAAAACATTGCTGACAGCATGGCCATCTAGCAGTCATAAAAAAAAATTCAAAGCATTTGGCATACCATTTATCTATCATATATATCTTCACAATATTATTAATAAAAAAATACTTGGAGCATAATAGAATTTTCTGTTCTCATTATGAAATATGAAATTTGATACAGTTATGTTTGATGAAGCAGTATTTGTGAATGATAGAGCAGACTGTGAAACGTGGTAACAATTGTAATGATAAATACATAATACCAAACACTAGATTACATTTCCATGGCAAATTTAAATAATAAAATTGATTAAAAATACAGAATATCTAGTTTAAAATTATGGCAGTTTATATAATATATTGTTTAAATGCATCCAATCTTTTTTTATTTCCCTGTCAGAAAAATTAACAACCTGCATACTTTACACATTGAGAAAACTTGTGATTGAAATGTTATTTTGAAAGAAATACTCCATCAAATGTTGTAGAAGTTAATATTGAATGAATGGATTGATACTTATTCAACGTATTGATTTCAGTTGGTTCGAGCTGAGGATACCGGCAAGCTATCGACTACAGCAACTGTAAATGTTAAGGTCACCGACATCAATGATAAAAATCCTGAGTTTGCAGAGAGTGTACTGCCCTATATCTTTAAAGTAAAAGAAGGTAAATAATTATCTATTTTTTACAAGTGTAAAGTTAAATAATTAAGTTATATTATCTTATTGCAATCACTATAATCCATATAGAGAATGGACATGATTAATCAGACATAAAAAAAACTTCAAAGAATAATACCAAACTTTGTTTATCGTTAGCATTTGACAGAAAGACTAGAAAAATAGTGAACATAGTCGAAATTATTACATTTAAGTAATTCAAACCATAAAATGAATAACAACAATCATGTCGAGTATTAGATACCTATCTTGATAAGTTTCTAGATCCCAATAAAATTGAGAATAGCTCCCGCCATGCAGATATCAAAAAAGTTCTTATGTGAAATAACTTCCATTCAACAGAACTTTTGACTTATTTTGTCCATCAGTGTTTTCAAAATCAACATCCCTATGAGATGCAACTGTCAAGATGTAATAATCGCTTGGTTGCAGTTAAAATTGTTAATTTTGGTACAAATCAATTACGAATTAAATATTTACAGGGCTTTCAAACGTGACTATTGGAAGAGTCCACGCTATTGATTTGGACGAAGGAATTAATGCCCAAGTGACGTATTCTTTGCCATCTAACCTGCCATTCAAAATCAACAATCAATCGGGAGAAATTTCTACAAAGACAGCTCTAGATTATGAAAATAAAAATGTAAGCATACCATTTGAAAATAACTAATACATTAAAACGTAAATATAATAAAAATCTTTTAATTAATTTATTTTAAATTTATATAAACAACATATTATCAAGGTAATACATGTTTAAATTCTGGAGTCATCACATATAAACAATATTCTACACACGTCAAGCATAAGACCATAGCTGCAGCAGTTTTCATGTATGTGAGCTAATGATTCAACGTGCGCTATGCACATCTAAACATCATATTTTTTAATGTGCATAATTCATGGAAAATTGCATTTAAAAATCCTTCTTTACTCTATAACGGACATTCAGATTTATGGACACACCCTCGTCTGCATTAGTTTAGTATACTGAGGATTAACTGTATTATTGAACCCACTTTATGATGAAGATGGCCCACTGCACTCTGAATTATGTTTGTGGTTTCAATAACTGCTAAATGTATTTTAAGGGCATGAATAAATTTGTTAGAATAATTAAGTATATATCTGACTTGTAATGATTTATCATTTTAATTATTTAAAATGAACACTCCTGTAGTGTCTTTTTTATAAAAAATAATCCATATTCAACATTTTCTTTTCAGGAATACGCTTTTGTAGTAACTGCCAAAGATGGTGCATCAGAACCAAGGATTGGAACAGCAAGCGTGACAGTTCAGGTTCTGGATATTCCCGATGAAGTACCCACATTCCAGAAGACTAGTCATAGGGTTTCAATACCAGAAAATGTTCCAGACTTCCTAGTGACAGAAGTCCATGTAAGATTTTTACAACCAAGCTTTCATGCTAGTTTTTTTCTAACCTATGAAATCTGACATTTGAAAGAAGATTATGATTGCTTTCTACTGTTCCTCGATAACTTCACTCACTTTTGAATTCAGATAAACAAATAAGTACTTACCAATCGTGATACCAAATTATATGATTTATGAATAACTAGGTCTTAGAGTAATCCTCATAGTTGACTCAGATACCCAATTCTCAAGACCTTAATAGTAATAATTAATTTAGTACATTCTACAATCCTTTAATATTTCTACATGAAATCACATCTTAATATTTTTTATTATTGTAAATTCACAGTTCTGCATAGTAAAACATAAATTTGCTACATGTCTCAATTATATTACATTTGGAAATTCTTTTCACTCAGTTGTGTAATTGTTTTCAGTTTTTCCCTAGATGGTATACCTCTTAGAATCACTTAAAATGTCGAAAATATTACAAGTATTTAGTTAGTACTTTCTCGGATTGACATTCCTATTTACTTACACATTTCTATCTTAAATATTCAATCACCACTAAATTATATCATTCTGTTATTTTTTTTGTTAATTTAGGCTGCAGACCCAGATACCATGAAAGAAATAACATATATCATCAAACAAGGAAACACCGACATGTTCTCGATTGATAGAAAAACCGGAGTCATCAAAACTATTCGAGGACTCGACTTTGAAAAGGAAAATATGTATGTTCTGATAATTGGTACAGAAGAAAATGGTTCTACAGACGAAGGATCAACCACAAAACTTACTGTTGATGTAGAGGTTTGTATTACTATTTTATAAAAAAAATCAGGATTTTAGTTTATAGTCTTAAATTTTAGATTAAACATTATTATATAGTCACATAATTGGGATAAACACTTCACTTTAAAGTAACTTCAGCATAAATAATGTTAGTTATTATTTTCTGCAATAAAACAATAAAATAAAAAATTGGTTGTCTGTAAAGTCGGTTTACGGACGATAGTTTAACGTGACAACGTCATAAGAAAACATTGATGAAATGATTGCATACTTTTATAAATAAAATGGAATCATTTTTATTGAATTATCATTATTTTGTATGGATACGAAGAAGGAGTGAAATGAAATCTACAATTTTTGACGTATATTTTTATATATTTTTTATTGTATATATTTATTTTATTTATTAATTTTATTTATTAAATAAATATATACAATAAATTTAAATATTAATCTTTCCAGAATTATAAATATATAAAATAAAAAATCTATTATTGTATATATTATACAAATTTATACAATATATATACAATTAATTTATTGTATAATATATATTTTTATATATTATACAAATTTATTGCATAATATATAGTATAATAAATTTATTGTATAATATATATTTTTTATTTTATATATTTATACTGAATATTTGATTTATAATTTATTGTATATATTATACAAAAATATGTACAATAAATTAATTTTATTGTATACATTTTTATTGTATATATTTATTTTATATATTTTTTATTTATTTATAATATGTATAATAATATATATATAAATATGTATATACAATTAATATATATATATAACAATTTATATATATATATATATATTATATATTATATATACATATTTATATATATATTATTCATTTGTATAATATATTTGACATATATTTATATATATATTTGACAAATGTATTATATATTTGGTATAATGCATATTATACCAAAAACATTCGTCAACTGATAAATAAATAAAATTATTTAAATGGATTATAACCATATTTGAATTTACCATATGAATTACTCAAATTGACAATATTATATCGCTATAATGTTAAATATTACATGATACATATCCGAACGGTAAGCCGATCGTGCCTCTCTTTCGCTTATCCGCGCTGTCGCTCGCACGCTTGCCGTCGGCGTAACGAGACAAACGGGAAAATGAGTCATGTTTTTTCGTGCATGCAGCGAGCGTTCATCGATTTATAAGACGTTGTCACGTCAAAAAACAGATTTGTGATAGTTGTAGATGTCATTGATAAGGCAATATAAATAATTGTCAGTCTCTGATTTGCCCAAAAATAACTCTGTGCATTAGTCAGCATATCTGAATTATAATATTTAAATCAAAATTAAACTTTGAAATAATTTCAAATGTAGGTTTTCTCACGCATTATTTTATACCAGATAACCCATCCATCGGAATCTTATAGTGTAATTTGAACAATGAAAAAAAATTATGTATTTGATCCAAATGACTGTCCAAGTGTCAAAGTTAAAAAGCATTTTGTTTTTCAAATAAAATGTATTTTCAAAAAGAAAAAAAAAAATGCATACTTATACCTTTAAGTAGCTTAGAACCATGATGTAATACTTTCAAATTTGCTTAGATTCTCAGATCAACATAGCATGACAAAATAAACGTGATGTTACAAAATTATTAAGACCGATTGATCAATACAATAAATTTTCCAACTAGTAATAAGAGCCTTTAAGCATTGTCAATCTATGGTTATAGTTTCGGCATGACTTTACATAATATGCATAATGATTTTTTATATAAATTATTAGTCTTATTTGTTTTGCATATTTTTATAGGATCGAAACGACTTGCCGCCAACATTTACGTCAGTCCCTCGGCCAATAACTTTGGATGATGAAGTGTCCATTGGAACAATCGTCACGACAATGATAGCAACCGATTCAGATGGCACAGCTCCCAATAACAAAGTGAGATATCAACTGGTTGGGCGGGGAATGGCTTCTAAGTATTTCCAAATTGATTCTGACACAGGAGTCTTGAGAATACGTGATGATCTCAGGAAGGAGATCAGCAGTGAATACCAGGTAAATGAAAACATTTTCTAAATAAATTTGTATTGTTAAATAAACATTCATTATTCCACGACGATGATAAAAATCTTGTAAAAATACTTAATTGTGTATTAAATATTATTCAAAAATTAATGATCAAAGATAAAATTCATATTTTGCAGAAATATAACCATGACAATGTATTTATAAATTATTTATTATGTTTACATAGATTCTTCATTTTTAAACCATTTTGTAGCTATAAGCAAAATGTCTAATTTCGTCTTGTATGTTAGCAAATTTAAAAATACAGTGTAAGGAAAAACCTACACCTAGTTTATTTAAGTGATTTATAGATTTTAATATTCTCAGATCTGAAGGACATAGTACTATATATGCAATTCAACTGAATCATTCTACACTAAAAACTTTGTCATCATAACTTCATGTAATGAATTGAAAATAAAATATATTTAACAGCTGAATCGGGTGAAACGCCAAAACACTCACGGATAAGTAGTGATTGTATAGGATGATATAAAACCCTGCAACATACAAAGATGATGACAAAAAATCCAACCTTTTCCTAGAGATAGAAAGCCATCAATATTATTGACATATTGGCTACTAATAATGGAAAAGCTCTACGTCAAATACCTATACAAGCTTAGATATTATTGGTGACGGTTTTATAACAAACTCCTTACTAGATTTAGGAAAACGTTTATGCGTATATTATAACATTGGTATTTTTTGTTGCAGGTTGATATTCGTGCGTACGATTTAGGTGAACCACAACTCTCCAGTGTCAGTACCCTTAACGTGTATGTGAGACACGTTGCCACTGTTCCACCAGAGGTACGAATCATATCTAAATTGTATACTCATCTAATAGTAGAAGTATTTTTTCTTTTTCATACTGATTAAATGTTTTCATCAATGTTTTAGATTGGTCTAAGTTTCGCTGACACATCATACACTGAAGAAGTTCCTGAGAATGCCACAGCAAATACACTGTTAAAGACAATTGTTATAATCAACCACAGAGCGCACAGCGAAAACATACCGCTTAAATGTGAAATAACTAAAGGAAATGAACAAAGTAAGACGCTTACAAATAGAATGTTTTTTTCTTTTTCATGTTTGACAGTAAACACCTTATAGATAAAATTAAAGGTGATGGAAAATAATAAATGTTCATAATAATCTTTCAGAAACATTCTATGCGGCGATGACGGATGACCGTAACTGTGCCATATATTTAAATGCACCGACATTGGACTATGAAAACCAGACAGATTACACCCTCGAAGTTCACTTAGATTCCTTGCAAGGTCTGGTCAATCCAGATAGAAGTTATGCGTCGCTCAGATTCCATGTGACAGACATTAATGACAATTCGCCGATATTTATTTTTCCGGATCAACCAGAAATTAAGGCAGCCAGGAAGAAGTATTATGCTGTTGTATCGAAAGACTTTGATTTGGATACCAATGTTATTCAAGTACAGGTAAAATACCCTTATTTTCTATCATATATTATAACTTATCCAAATTGTGACAAGCAAGACATTTTCTCAGATATAATGTTAAAAAATTGAAACCAAACGATCAAGACTGTGTTGTATGAAAGCATGAGTGTATGTCTAATGAAATATACACAATCGTTTAGATATTTACTTGATAATTATAATACATCACAAATCCGTGTGATGGGATCATAGACAAACTTCTCTATCTTTTATTGCTTACTATTTTATGTTAATTATTACCAGCCGCTTAAATTATTTCTAATGGTTACTCCAAATTGATAGCTATTAACCTAATTAGAATTCAGCCAAACTGAAACATATAAAAAACATTAACAAAAACCAAAGATAGAATGCGAATCATCACCTCTTAAGATTTTGTTTTAACTATTCACTTTTTATGAAAGGGCTTCCTTTCATTAATATTTAAAATTATTATTTTTTCTCTCATTTATTTCAGGCAAAGGATTCGGACAGCGGAAACTTTGGAAAAATCGAGTTCCGAGAATCAGCATGGAGTAACATCGCTGAAGAATATTTTAATTTGGATGCCAAAACTGGAATCATAAGAAATTCACGAACCTTTGAGCACTTAACTGAAGATAAATTACCTTTCATTTTAAATGTAGCAGCAAGAGACAATCCGGGATCGAAAACAGATTTTAAAACAGCAACTGCTCCAGTTATTGTAAGATAATAATATTGAATACAAATAATTATACACCATGTGGCAAGTGCCACTGGTCAACATTCACACTATGCACAGACGGCGAGTAAGTCTGTGCAATGCTGTGCAGTGTGATAGATGTCTAAATTCTCTCCCACCCATCCAATCCTAAAAACAGGACGTCATAAGAGTGATTAGCTGAGTATTTTGTGTCCTAATGAGGTGTGACAATGGAGGGAAAGTTTTCAAAAACACGTGAAATTTTTTAATGAAACACATACATGCTGAAAGAATTTTGACTATAGAAAGTAGTGGATGTGTTTATGAATCCACTCGCAAGATGGCATTTTATGATATAAGACAGCACAATTTTAAATTGATGAATAAATTTTAATATTGCTAGCGATACTTCTATGCGACATGTGTTTGTTATGGATAACTGAATAACTGTTCTTTAAAAATATTTGACAAATTTACACACACTGACAGTACATACTATTTTCTTTTGTTTCAGATAAATATGTTAGGTAAGAACAATCAACTTGTTATGATATTCAAAGACGCCAGGCCCGAAGTAATCAGATTGCAATCAAAAAATATTACCAAAGTTATCGAAGAAAAATGCAATCTCGTTGTCGGCATTGAAAAATTTACATCTCGTCAGTTTATCAGTGAAAATGATACACTGGAGTTGGACCCCTCGGGTACGGACGTATGGTTTTACGTTATAGACCCTGAGAATGGAAAAATATTGGAAAGGAATTCCACTAGAGTTCAAAGGTATAATAATAAAAAATCAGTCCGAATACTTAATAATTTATCAAGGCTAAATATAGAATATTTTATAACCAACCCTGTGCCTTCTTTTGTTTCCAGATCAATCCTCGACACATCGGCACAATCAAACCTATCATTTGCGGTGTCAGGAATAGTAAGGGCGACTGCAGAAGGAATTCGTTCACCTCTGCCTCCACCTTCTCCTCCCCGTGCCAGACTTTCTCCTGCAGCGCCAACAGCGTTACCGTACGCTTTAGTAGTCATAGCTTGCGTTATTCTTGTACTCGGCTTGGCTGGCATTGTTTACATTTGCGTCTCTTGGAATAGGTGAGAACTAATACAATTATTTTTCTCATTGGTAAAGCAATACAATATATTTTTATTTCAATATGATGATGACAGATTCCACTCAATGATTGAATTCTAGCTGGGCTATTTATGACTTATCAGGAAGAATATAAAGCACTTGCTTTGTGATTATGAAATGACTCGTCTGGGTGTAAGTCCCAGTAAGGTCAATATTAAATTTAAAGTTTTATATTAAAATTTGAGGTTCATGTGATGTTTCTTCTCCTTCAGTTGATCTTATATGACACATTGACTTTTGGCTGTAATGCTTACGATTATGCTATGATCATTTTTCAGGGTAATATTTCAATCTATTGTTTCTACATATTACAAAATGTGGATGCCCCAACCAAATCAATTCAAACTCTGAAGCTGCAACTAATATTGATTACTTTCCACTAATTTTCGTGTGATTGTATCTTTTTTAGATATCGAAACTACAAATCAAGAATCCAAAATCACTACAGCAATGCCCCTTCAAGATATGACCCTGTTATCAGCGGTCCAGCTCCGAGTATCGATACCCCAAGTCTAAAGGAGTACGAGACCCAAGTTCTAAATATGGCCGTCCCTCTGGACGACTGCGACAGTTGTAATGATTTACAGTTAGATTTCAGCGCCAACAATCACACATTCAGTTTGGACAATGTTAGCTATATTACGAAAGATAATGGTGAGAATTTTTTTTTAATCATTTGGAGAAATTTTGTATTTAAATTAGGACTGTGTAATATTTAAAAAATGGGACTCAGACTGCGATCATTTAAAAAAACTTCTTTTATAATGACTCTGACTTTGGGTCTTTCAGAAATACCATGACTTTCTAACTCTTTCACAGCACTGATTTAAATAATAGATTTGGTCCTTTAGCTGAGTAGCAAGGTTTTGGGTCTTTTTTCTATCCGGTTCTCTAACCAAAAACACTTTATATTTTATTTAACAGCTATAATAAAATAAATTTTAATTCAATCAATAAATAAAAACATACTTTTGGTTTCTTTACTTAGAATTTGTTTTTATTTGACTATCCGTATAACTCTTGCAATAATAAATTTTCTTTTATCCCAAGGCCAAAACAGTCCAACATCTTCAGAAGCAGCAACGACTGCCAGAGCGTCGAGTGTCGCAAGTCCGACCGATTACATGCATTCAAATGTTCACACACTCAATAGAAACAACGCCAACACGCTGTACAGGAACAACAACCACCATCTGTCGACTCTCCCCCGAAACGATCATCACCACCAGCAACAGAACAACAGTTTCCTTGACACGTTTGGCAGAAACAATGCCAGAAATAACCAGAACAATACATTTAATAGGAACAAAAATAATTTGAATATGTTATCGAAGCCGCTGAGCAAAGAGAAGAACGACAACAAAAATAATAACACTCTGAAAAGGGAAGGAGCCATAATGGCTTATGATGAAATACCAGGGCATAACTCCATATTCCAAAGGTTAGTTATTTTATGTGACTTCAATAAATACTTCTCTATTTTTGATGGATTTGGAAGTTATTTTGAGGAATACAAAATAAAAAATATAATTTTATAATTCCACTTGATGTGGCATATAACAGTGGTAAAACAAAAATATTAATTTTAGTTTAAAGACAGAGGATTCAATTATGTGCATTCCATTTTTGACACATTGTACAGTTACACACTATATTATTGTTAAAAATCATTGGTCAATAAAAAAACATTAAATTAAATAATTCTTTCTTTGATATTTTCAGGTCTTCAGACGATGAAGGCATGGCCAGTCCGTCCAACGATAATGTGACATTCGGAAAGAGAGATTATTCTCAGCTAGGATTCTCCTACTTGAACGATAGGTCTCCTGTTGAAACCACAACGGAATTATAATTAAGATACTGACTCATGATTATTTATTATAAGAATTTTATATATATAAACTGATTAATGTGTAATAAGCTTACCAATTTACCGTAATGTATAAAAGAAGTATCAGTTGATTTTTTAATCATATATTCAATGTTTTTGTAGTTAATATATTTAACAATCTCCATTTTGAGAAATAAACCAATTTAATCTTACATAATAGACAACACAATCAATAAATATATTAGATAAGATATGTTACCCGTTTTTAGGATTATTCTAAGGTCTTATTTTCATCATGTGATATTTTATTTTCTTCTTTCAATCGTAAAATATTTGGAAGTGAAAAATTGACAAAACATGAATAATAAATAATACATTCTTATATGTTGGGTTAGTTCTGTTTCAAGCAATCAAGTAGATTGCTTTTATTTATATATTAGGAATTTATAAATGATCTTATGAGCACAATTATGTTAATTCAAAGTAGTACTTAGGTTTATTATTAAACGACTGATAAATAAAACTATCACTGAACAACTATTCTAATAAAATTGTTGATAGTTCTAATAAAATACATCGAAATGGAATCTTATGAAATATGTATTTTTTATACTAGACCTCTTTTTGACTAAAAAACGGAGTTAAGATTATTCTGTTGATTAAAATAGTAATGCAAAAAGGAACCAAGTTACAGTTTGACAGATGATGTCTTTGTAAAATCTTAGATTTGACGTAAAATAAAACTTTAGTACACACTCAATGCAATTTTAAATCATATTATTTACTATTTTCGATGGATTCATCGGTAACTTTGTGGAGGTTCGTTTTAAATGTGGAATGTTTATCAGTTTAGTGTGGCATTATGTGGAAGTAATTTTAAGAGTTAGAATCAATTTATAGTTTATTTGTTAACCTTGTGATGTTTTGCTTGAAAATGCTTCTCAATTAGGTCAGTCATCTAATAGTTTCTCAGTTATCAAATTTAATTTTATATTAATAATAATTACTCTCAAATGTTAGTTGGTTCCTTGTTAATAGGGTTGTTTTTCGAAATGTAATGAAGATCTAACTTACAATTTCTTTTTTTTGTTGGTAAAAAGGTATGCATGAACCCAAACATATTAATTAAGGGTTTCAACATTTTAAATATTTGAAGATCAGATCAGGTTTAGTCTGATAGGTTAACATTCTATTGACTTAATGATTGAAGAATTAACTGATACAAATGTTGTTTTTTGATAATCATGTTGTAGTATTAAGAGAATGATGTATGCCATGACTGAAAACCTCGGCACAATCTTCCAATGTAGAACTGCTTGTATAGATATTGCCAAAAGTTCTACATGCAGAGTGCAAAAGGTTCTAAAATGTTTATATTATTTGCGTGGTCGACGAATGGAGATTGTATGCGTGTCTGAGATATTTATTTGTTCTATAATTTGCTCATAATTCTAGCTTGTAAGCGTAACTTGTGTATTATATTTTTCTACAAAATAAAATGAAAGTTAATTGAGAAAATAATTTGTGTTTTATTTACTTTTTGGTTAACAGAAAAATACTTCAGTGTAGTTCGTAACTACAATTTGCCCCCCCCCCCTTTCTATGGACAATTTCATAAGGGTTCCGCTAATGTGCACATGGTGATGGAGAGTGGGTGTTAGCCTACCTCAATAACTTGCTCTACCTATCTCTATTAATGATGTAATTTTTCATTTTGAAGCTCTGTGTTCTTTTAGGAATGTGGAGAAAATGTACTTTTAATAGATCACATTGAAATAAATTGTTTTTTTTACGAAAACCGGTTGCTACTCAGTCATTCTACCTCTCGTGTTATGGGTAGGGTTAAGGAGTATGGGTGTTAGAAAATAAAAGTTGTCAGCTTATTTCACTCACTACCTTTAATTTTTTGAGTGGTGTAATCACTACTCTGTGAATTTCAGGCGTATGCACTGTCTTATCACCAGATCTGACTCCGATACCAAAATTAAAAGAGACGAAAAAAGAGTCACTAAAATACCCGTAGGTATAACTTATTGCATTTTAATTTAATGACTTTGACTTCACAAAGAACACAACAACTCTACGTATCTGACTTTGACTCTGACTACACAGCCCTGCTTCTGCACCATAGTGATTTGAGGTTTTGGGTCAAAAGAAAAATCACTGATGAAAAACATCTACTTTATTGAGAAGTTATGGCTCTTACAAACCTAAAATAAATTGTATTTTTAAAATTCATACCTGCACTTAATGTGGAGCGCATGAATTTATAATTGATCATTTTAAAAGTATTTGAAAATTGGATTAAATCAGCAAATTAAAAGGATAGATATTGCAACAGCATTGTGAATTATTGATGAAAAATTCTGGGACATATTGAATGATCATTTTTTTAAATATTATTGAGCGTTCCTGTTCTTAAAATGTTCTCTTTCGAGTCCTGCTTGAAGTCAGTTTTCACCTTCTGCTAAAATTCTCAATTGTAAATTCATATGATCCATGTTGGGTGCATTGAGTGAATATTAAGTATTTTTTGATAATTATTTATGAGCTGCAACGGACTTTCGTCTTTTTTACGAGACGATATGCTACTTCAGCGAATTTCACCAACCAGCACCAGTCGAATTCAAGCCATGATTTCTAATAGTCACCTAACAATACTTTTCAAACACAGTAAGCATAGATGGTTGGAGTTGGAAAACGCCGTCTCATACGAATCCACAAATGAAATATCAATTTATTATAATGATATTTCAATCACTTAGTGGATTCGTATGAACATTTAGTGTCCAATTGTGGATGTGAATCTTTTAAAAGTGATTATAGAAACTCTTTTGTTATAGTTAATATTCTCCATTAATTATGTATGAATATATGTAGTTTTTATAAATTTATCATTCCAAATACATATAATTGAATTTAACATAATTACATTTTATATAAATTAAGTACTTTTTTAAATGCATAGAAATTTACAATACTTTATTTTCCTCTTCAACTTTTATCTCAAATATGAAATAAGATTATAAATATATACATATTTTTTAAGCTAAGTCGGCTATTTGTATGGCCTTAAGCTAGGGCTGGCGAATAAGGCGTATTGAGACCTTGGCGGAGGAGCATAAAGGGGGCGCCAAAATGATGCCAGGAATTTTTAGAAAAATACGAAATTTCATCGCAAAATGTATCCCTTGTCTTAGGCATCAAATGGCCTCACTGCGGCCATGTTTAAGCCTCAAGTTGTACATTTATATATAAAATATAATACGTACGTATTATAGTTGTCATTTTGTCAAATAAAAATTACAAGATGGCCGTCTTTTGCAAAGATACATAAAAGAGGTGCATATTTTTCTTAATGTCTTTGACCGCAACAATCGGCCTATATGGAAAATACATTACACTCGAAAAATATCTGCCAAATAGATCAACTAGAACTATGCGACATACTATTCATTTTAGCTTCATTAATACTGTAATATTATTGAATAATACAGAGGTCGTCAATATTTTCCTTCAATAAATAAATTTGTAATTTTATATTAAAAATGAATTTCCACAAAGCTACCAATATTAATAATTCATAATGTATCTAATAATATTACTTTTTAAACGGAATAATATTTATATCATAATACGAAAAGTAATAAAACGTATCACATTATTTTATTATTCTAAAACAGGGGTGGCTTTTCCAAAAGCAAAGCTGGCATAACACATAGGCGCTTTCACTTACGATTGGTTGGTGTGTACACGTTATGACGAGTTTGAAAATACATATTATAATATAGTTCGCGTAAAAAGAAGTTATTTCATATTCAAATTTTGCACGCCACTTAATGTGCTTTGAACAAAGACGAATCCATTAAGCACCTCGTTTAAATATTTTTTAGTTTTAAAGCGTACATATCACCCAATCGCACGCGAATGCGCCTGTATGGAAAGCCAGTTATTCAAGGAATCACGTTCAATAATTAATAACGTCTCACACGAGATCATTTGCGAGATATTTTTTGCCTCACCTCTTCCCATTTCATGCAAACATTTTACCCCCTCCTTGTCTTTATCATGCCACATTTTTGAATCCCCGTTCAGAAAAAAGAAATTACCAAGCCAACATATTTAAAAAAATATAGTTGTAATTTTATTTGATTATCTTGCGTTATATATCAGAATCAATCCAAAATACATTAAATTATGTTCGGACAATGGCCACTTCATATATTTTTAACATATACGTAATTACTAATAAATGATCTCATATAATATGTAATTCGTATCAATTTGTCATATTTCAAACAGGAAGATTTGTTGATGATAGTATGAATGGATGACCAGTTGCAATTGATTTAATTAGAACGGGAATTTATTTTGTCTAAATTATTTGATTGCTATACACCATAACAGTAAAAAAAAATAATGTTTAAAAAATGCATTTTTTGTTGGTTTATTTTATCTATTTTTGTTGACTATCCCTGACATGGAATGGCACGTTCCAATATATTAATAAATGCGTGCTAGTGACATATTTCAAAATTCGAACGTTGACATATTATTAGGTAGATGCCAGTGGTTAAGTTTGCAATAATTCTAAATTTTATATTCCAATAGAATCATTTTATAATAACGAAATACTAAAATTAATGTCATCGTCTTGACAATTATTAATGTTATGATTCTAATTTATATTGATATATCTGAATGGACGCTAATTTATTCATTGGTTAATTTTGGACGATACATCACTCTTAAGGAAATAATATACAAAGAAAGTATAGGAAGAATTTCGTGTTGTGCAGTGGTCACCAAACCGCAGCAAGCGAGCCCATTTTTATTAAATTGATAATTTTTATAAAAACTTGCAAACTTGTTCATTGTTATATACAGTGGTGTGCAGCTATGGGTTCGCATCGGCGATAATAAAAATAATTTAAAGACATTGAAAACTTAGTAGTATATTCATCATATTGATTGGTGAAATCTACTAAAATCTATTTTAGTAACAAGTTATTAGTGTAATCTGATGGTATAAAAATATTTAAAAAAAATCAATTCAGAGTTGGAGTCGCCTCTTTTTAACCCGACTCCACAGCCCTGCTAATTGTTTGACCACTTCACTCAACTCTTTTTTACAAGGTAGATAAGTTCCACTTAGCACCGTGTAAAAAAAACCGGGTAAAAAATGATAGAATACATAGAAGATTAAAGGATGATTGAAAAAAGAACAACTATATATAGAAAATCGTGAAATAGTGAAAACCCAACAAAAAAATCTTCAAAATACTATTCATAAATACGTTTTTCATTTAGGAAAAAAATATATATATTCATCGCTACCTTATAACATATGCGAACTTTTATGAGGAACTGGACGTAAATCGCTCTCATCGCTAGAAATGTCTGACACGTCTAATGTGCTAAAATCTAGTGAAGACTTTTGATTGTTATTGTTGATGAAAATGATTTTTGGTTTACTTTATGTATGTAGGCGCTATTTAGAATGAAACGAATACAATGAAAAACATTCCCAATCAATATAATAATGAAATAGCGATTTTTGCTAAGATAAAACAAACAAATTTAAATAAAGTGTAACGATCTACAGCGAGACTTACGATTTAGAAAAAATATTAAATGACTTATTTAAAAACATTCAATTTAAAAGTTATTTCAAATATTCCTTTTGGAAAAAGAAAGTAAAATTTAATATAAATCTCGCGGGACACACTTTGTTAACCCCTGATACATGGACAACTGATCTCAACAAAATCTGATAAGAAAACTGGAAAGATGAAACTAGAAACGGACATATACTTACTAATGTTTTTGTAAGATCGATTTTGTAAGATTTTGTAGATCGGTGAATCGGGAAAAATGTAGTAAGAAGGTAAATTATTGTTGCCTAGAGGAAGAGTGAATGGTTAGAAACCTACAATTTTCATACTTATTAATACAAAACCAGTGGCGGATTATTCTGTTAGCAAATGAGGCGCGCGCTTAGGGCCTCCAAATCTTAGGGGCCTGAAAAATAGCTGATATAATTTAACCCATATACCTGTTGTTAAGATTTTTATATATTTTAACCACTTCTTTTGGAATTTTCTGACTTTTTAATGTTATCCAAAAAACAAGGCCTCCAAACTGCAATAAAGTTGAAGCCTTTGGTTTTTCGGTTTCGGATTAATTCATTATAATGATACAACAGAGCACATACCTTTGCTGACAATATGAAAGGGGCTCCGAGTTCATGCTTTAGTTTCCAACATTAGTTCAATCTTAAGGGTATGTACCAATATAAACTATTTAAAATTAATTATGTTAGGAATGGGCTCAGTGAAGTCTCCAAATTGTAGTTATGTCACTTTATACAAATATATTATAGCTAATGCCAATTTAACACTGTAAAATAAATGATTGTACTGATTTCAGTAAAAACCAATTATTCGTAAAAAAAAAGCAGCTCCATTTTATATCAACCCCTCTGTATTGTGATGGCGTTTTGACTTTTGAAGGGTAGGACTACACCCCATTTTCGTATTACGATAAAATACGCATGCGCTCTTTAAACACTATGATAATGTTATATAAAATCTCCCTTCAGTGGCCATTTTTTTTATTTTCTTTGAGCAAAGTATATATACGAACGCATCACTGCATTAAGATAAACTATTATTATCATCCTATAAACAATTGATATTCATAGTGACTTTTCATTTAATTTGCTACTATTTTATGAATAAAGATTTGATGCATCAGATAATGTGTTAATCAAAATCAAGAATGGCTGCTTATATGTAATGAGAGGGAAAGTTTTCAACCCCCAACCCTTGTGAATATATACATTTAATGGACACGCGCATGCGCAAACATAACATTGTAATAAATTACAAAATGTACATCAATGCTTCCCTCTTTCCTGTTATATACTCGTGTAATAGAATAGGATAAAGGTAGAATAGATATATAATGAATTACGTTTAATTTAAAGTGGGCTTAATCCCTTGTTTCAACAATAGTTTATCGCATAAAAACCAGGGCTACTAACCATTAAAAAATAAAACGACTCCGACACTGACTTTAACTTAAAACACTTTTCTTTTTTTTATACTTAGTAGCATGCAGTGGCGCCACTTTTGACCCTAGCGATTTGAATACACATTTTGAAGGACTTGAAGTTGTTCATTTTTTTCGAGTCCGACTCCAGTTAAAGCAGTCCGACTCCGACTCCATCCATAGCCTTGATAAAAACTTTTCAATAATTAACTGAATAAATTATAAAATCTCAAATATTTATATTTTTTTTCTTTTGATGGATTCGAATTCTAGATATCGTCGGCTTTATTTTAACATCTTTTTACATCTTAACATCAGTGGAAGACTGGCGTGTGATTGCATTGATTTACTTAGTAAATAAACAAATAAAAGACATTTTTATTTAAATATTACTCACTTTACAATAATAAAATATACTGAAAGAGTATATAATAGGAGTTTTTTTTAACAGGATACACAATATGTTGTATGATAGGTAATTTAATAATATTTGCAGTACAAAAGTATTTTTTTTAACCCATGTCCGCTCCAAATTTGGAGCATAAGTATCTCATCAGAAGTTTTTATACGATAACTGTTTGTTACTCATTCGCTCAACCTCTCTTTTTCAAATGATAAGGCAGGACTAGTGGTTAACTAACCGCTCTCGCTACGCCTATTAATTGAATGATCAGAAGGGTGGGAGGGAATTTTTAGACATCACAAACACCCATGTTATCAAATAGAAAATCGATTTTCGGTTGAAAAATGCCGTGTGAGGTCCGGCATAGAATCCAACGACGATGACCACTATGCCATGGAGCCGTAAAGTAATTTGAAAATTTTTAAAATGTAAATCTGATTCAAAATATTAGGCTATTTAATTAACAATAAACTGTTTATTTTGAGTTCCAATGGAGAGCCATTACTTTATGTATATATTCTGGAGTACAGTTTGAAGAAAATACTGTATTTTATACCAATGTTTTTAATTTTGGTATGATATAATTTGATCGTGACATTTATTTATCTGGTATTAAAAATTGACACCCCTTAAAAATCGTATACATCTGTGAATACTAAAATAATTTTTCAGGTTGAATTTTACATTTTTTTATAAACTAGTGCTATTTCTCTATCTTTCAAAAGCTCAGCAATTTGCATTTTCAATGATGTTAAGAGAAATCATTGTCGGTTCATTTTTAGATCATCAACTAACTATATTTCATTGCCTAGAGAAGTGGATATTTTTAGTGATAGTATTTGTGTACTATTTGTTAAATTTTACTATTTTATTTCTTGATTTTGTGTGTTGATTTTGATGTATTATGTAGTTTTATTTTATATTTTGTGTCTTTATATTTGTCAAGTACATGGCGAATTGGCGTCAGCTGTTATGTCATGTACTATAATTTAAATTTTTAACAATAAATAAATAAATATTGGTTATGTTTTTTCTCGGTGCTGTATCGATACAGAGAATCCAATTCGTCTTATTATTTGTCTACGGATGTGATGATGACACTGCCAAAACATTTTATTCTAATGTTTTTTTTTTCATTTTCATACTGAAACTTTGAGACGTCATTCATGGACTACTCCTAAGCCAGTTGTTTTTAAACTAGAGGGCGCGTAATTATTTAATGAAAGGTGGGAAAATTTTTCCTTCAAAACCTTTTTATGCTTATTCAAATCGGTACACACTGAATTGAATTTCTTTACACCTTTTTTTATATCATAGCAGTTGCGTATTTAGATTTTGTTTAAATTAACTATGCAACAATGCAAAAATCTTAAGTCCAAAGCATTAAAAAAGGTATGTATCATGGGTGGAAATAAATTTTCAAATGTCAAAAGAAAAGCAGCTTACGAGAGTGGAAGGCTGATCACTCAACCACAACCCCAAAAAGTAGACAGTCTACCAAAATGTTAGTATACAACGTTTGCAATATATTTTTTTATATATCTTCATAATTTTTCTGGTTAAAAAAATAAATACGTGGAAAGAATTTATCAAACTGGTCATTATCTACAGGTGAGTATTTTAATTTAAAAAGTATGAAATTACTAAAAGCAAAATACTGACAAAAAATAATAATTTGTCGACTGTTTGTTATTTTATACTGATCAGTGATATCAATATTTATAAGTATTTTTTTATAGAAATTGGTTGCAGTGGTGGGCTGTTAATACGTAAAAAAGGGTCTCGCATAATTTCAAAACTATTCGAAGGGGATTTTTTTAATCTTAAACAGTTACACGTAAATGTTTTAAAATAAGTAAGTAAGATTAATTAAAGAAATTATCCAGGAAAAATCTTTATTTCAGTTGTTTTTCTTGGTTTTAATTTTTTACAAAGTCATCTTTTTCAAACTTAAAAGCTAAATTTAGATACTAATTCGGCTTTTGCAGCTTGCATCCTTTTGATATAACGTGTATTAAGTATGATACATTGTGAGAATCGAAAAAACCTTGTTTTGGAAAAACCATTTTCCTTTCCACAGTCGATATGTTCACAAACAGACTACTGTGTTAAGTAAAAAATATGTCCGTACTTCTTTACATAAAAATGACACCGAAGTACAAGTACGTCCATACTCCACTAAAGGTTAATTGGGAAAAACTGTTATTTTATTTTTTTGTTTTTTAATCCTTTAAGAACTCGATATAATTCGATGTATGTACTATTGCATTAACATTATGCTAGATTATTACAGAAAGACAGTGTAAAATATTAATAAAATAAAACACGTTAAAAAAATTAAAATATGTATTTCTTTTCTCGCGACGGATAAAAGAAATCGAAAAAAACCTGTTTAGAAAAACTGTTTCCTTTTTCCTTTCCGCAGTCGATATTATAATATTTATACCAATATGGTTTTGTAGCCATACGAATAAGTTTAAGTCCAGTCAAAATATTTGCACAATATCGTTTTGTTCTCCATTTCTTAACTTTATCATATTATGCGTACAGGCGATGTCCAAACGCGTCACTTAAAAAACAATATATACGCGTCTATCAACTTTTTAATCAGTGTAATTAAAGAAGTGCGGTACTAGATCGAGATGGACAAGCGTTAAAAGGAGATGCCCAGGAGACTTTGGGTGTCAGAAGCTGCCGCGTAAACAAGCGCGGCAGATCGTTGCTCGACTTCCTCATCAGTGGACCAATATTTGGAGTAAAGGGAACAGGATCGTCAAGTGGGAATACCCTTTTGCTGGAGAGGGGTATTCGTCGCTCGATTTAGGATTTCGAATAAGGTTAGTTCTTTTTTCAAATTATTCATAGAAATATTGCCATCGTTGTAATTTGGTTTTCCCGATTGGCACAAGCAACATCTTATTATAAATGTAACAAATCATCGTTTGTACAACAAATAATTTAACATTAAAATCATTCGCAAATGATACTTTTCTAAAACAGTTTTTCGGCAATTAAATTTCTATTAAAAGTTGAAATTGCTGAACTACTTTTAAATCCTTTCGATGCTTAAGTATAAAATATTTTCCCAACAAGATTTTCAAATAACGCCTATGGTGTGAAACACGATTAAAATAACCCATAACTAAAACACTTCATTGTCAATCTTTTAAAAGAATCATTACTTGTTAAATTTTGCTTTTCTTTACACACTGCATTGATTAGCAAAGTTAACATGTTAAGTGTTAAAACTTTAATAAAATAATTATTTTGCTACCATCAAGTTATTTCGTCTGATAAATATTACCTAGTATGATAAAAAAGATAACATTCACATTTTTATGCAGCTAAATTCAAAAGATTATGTTTTTTTTATAAACTTCCACTATTTTACTTTTTTATCTTTTTAATAAAAATAATTATATTGAAACACTTGTCAAATGTCAAAAAATTGTAATGACATAGCTCTGAACTATTATAACTGTGTGTTCTCTGTGTGCTCTATCCCAATAAGGGATAGAGCTTTCATTTGTAATTTCAGGACGGGGATATATGTATGTTCAATACTTTTGAATAGCATTTCAATAGCATTTTTACAAAACATCTAACGGTCTTTATTTTCGTTTTAAGTCATATTTTTTTATTGAATACACAAAATTTACGTACATATTGTGTGTATAAAACTATTGAAAAAGTAGCTTGAATATTTATAAATAATATACAAATTTCAAACAATCTTCATTTACAGTTTCCTCTATAAACGTGATATAAATTTACTTTTGTCAACTTTTTCCGTCAAGATCATTTTATAATTGTAAATATCGCCAGGAAAACGCAACAAAACATGGCAAATATTTTCATTTTTTTGTATAATAATCAATGTACGTATTGTTTTTTTTACTCTGCCAATAAATGTATTTATCAGATTTTGTAATTGATGCAACACCGAAGTCAGTATTACTCTCAATGTAGGTCTGGCAATTTACACAGATTTTTTTTACTCTTTAGGTCAATAAACCACTTAAAATAGCTTTGTTAGATCGGTGTCAATTAATAATTATTGTATGCTATTATTGGAACTGACACAGCTTTTAGTATTATGCACATCACTCTCTATTTATCTGAACAATATATAACTGTTTGCAACCACATCGTGTTATAAGTTCTGAAATAATTGACAACAAAACCAATGAATAAATATATCAGTCTACTATCCAACTTCAAAAATTTTATGGATTCTATCGAGTACTACACCTTTATGTTAAATTCATTACTGGAAACCGATTAAACTGCACTATCTGGTAAATAGTTAATATATTCGCTTCGTTTTGTAAATTAACGAATAAATACCTAAAAATGTATCCAACAATTATTGTTTAAAAAACTATGGGCAATATTGATTAAAAAACATAAGCATTCTTTTTTTATATATTATATTAAGCGTTCTTGTTTGTGATTTTTTTCATTTAAAACTCTGATTACATTAAAATGTGAAATTCTTCATATTCAAATATCTGCAATAAAATTTTATGGATAAATATTTTTTTAAAGATAATTAACTTGATATTTTAAAAATTTAAATTGACGGATTATGTATAATATAAATGTCCTTTTTAATCTTATCTATAGATATCTAAAGTAAATATTTTTACGAATTTACCATAATTTATAAATATTAAAAAAATATACTTGTTAACTTTATAACATGTTAATACTTCTGTCGACGGTTCGCAGTAAATCGTAGACGTTCTACGCCAAATGAAAATGCTTGCTACGAGTGCATGTCATTTCATTCAAATCACATTGATTAAAATTCATCGTGACAAAATGATATGGTTTTAAAATGTCGTCGATTCAAATCGGCAGAAAATAATTTTGAAAAGATAATATTGTGTATTTGAGATTGAAATTCTATTAACGGGTGCCATTGCACTCGGTTAGAGTGAGTAGAAAAGCCATTTTTCATTTTTTTATGGCAAGCAAAATATTATTTTGAATCTATTTGAATCTAGACAGGAAGAATTGTTAGCATCATATTTCAATTGAACAAATAATATAACCATTATTTCAATACTATTTAATCAGAACAGATCAATTGATTAACATATTTAGGGCAGGTCAATTCAATATCATGTCGCTGCAGTATCATAGCATTTGAACATAAAAACTACTCTATTTACATTGGTGTGTGGCAATGTGAAATGTTTTTCGCATAAAGTGTATCAATTATTTTATAGCTTTTTTAAGTAACACATTTTTGAAAAATAAAGGTATAGTTAAGCATATTTATTAGGGCTTATAATACAAAAACCGACTTTTGAAAAAATCGGTTTTTGAATGTCAATATTGTTCGAAAACAAGTTTTATCCGGTATTTGAAGTTTTACAAAAAATGGATAATTCAATTAAAATAGCGAGAAAAAGTTAAATTTTTTTATGTTGTTTATTTTTATGTTCATAATAATACACAACAAGAAATTATTTGATGTTACTCTTCAGAAAATATAATTTAAGAAAACACAAAGCTACTGATCGTTTTGTAACAAAATTTCATGATATCGAAAATACCCTTTCACTGGGTAATGATGTGTGGCATATCAAATAAAAGATCCAAATTTTCCGTCCTTTCGTTTACAGACTCGTTTATGGAAAATTCGACACAACCGGTTACGAAGTTAAAAAAACCGGTTTTCGAATGTCAAAAATTTTGCCAAAAAAACGGTTTCTGAAAACCGACAAGCCCTAATATTTATATGAACTATAGCTACCTTTACTGTAATGTTTGAGAATTACGGTTCCTGTGGTATTATTAAAGAAATATACGTAAGGTATTTAAATATTGAACAATGCTTCATATCAGAGGCGGGCTCACGCGAGCCCCCTGTTATTTTTTTACATAGGCCGGCGAGCCTCTTGTTAAATTATATAAAACACTCCACAGATCTATGCGTTATAAATATTCATTATATCTTAATTTAAGAACGCAGTAATGTACATTTAGTGTTTCTGACATATAATATCAACAACGGTTTCAGTATAACAATTGAAACATCCAATTGGAGCGAAAATAATATAACCTATTTCCGTGTAAATCTTTTAACTCTTCATATTTCTAATCTAGTGTAGGTAAATACAATTTTCATCAAGCGATATTAATTAAATAACGGTACATTTCGTAATATTACACAATGGCGGATTATCCCATAAGCGCAAGAGGCGCACGCTAAGGGCCTCCAAATCTTGGGGGCCTCAAAGATAGCATATATTATATGAAACATTCATTTTAATTTCAGTTTTCAATATTCATTATTATTCTACGAAGAGGTTTGCAGCACTTTTATGTAATTCGAAAAACAGGGCCTCCAAAATTTATTGCGCCTGGGGCCTCCAAAGTGCTTAACCCGCCGCTGATATTACATAATATAAGTATATATCATCGTAACATTCGATAGTTTCTTAAAATAATTATTGTGTTTAACTGTGTAAGTGAGAGTGATAAATAAATGCACCCCTTTCCCGGAACACCACGAATAGTTTTGAGATTATGCGAGACCTTTGTTAACGTATTGACAGCCCACCGCTGCTTCAAATGACATTATTTGTGTTTATAATATGTCAAATTATATTTTATTTGTAATGACATTCTATCAAATTCGTCAAAAAGGTATTAGAAATTGATTCACTTGCCATTTACGGGTCTTAATTTAATATAATAAAACACTTATCACAATATTTATTTAACTAAATCACAAGATTCTCTATGATTTTTATTAAAACGAAAAGGCTGAAAAATATGCTAAATTCTTTTTGCAACCATTGTAACGAGATTGTCTTTGGTGTCAATGACAGTACATTTAAAAATAGAACGCTATCCCTGATTCTGTATTATAATGTATGCAAAAAAACTATTGACGAATAATCGCTTTATTTATAAAGTATATAAAACATTCAATTCATTTGTCTTTATTGGAGCAATAAACAAATAATTTGTTTTCAATTGAACCATATCCATGCGAATGGGTATTCTGTGAAATTAAATGAAACATCATTCGACGCTAGCATTAATAATTTTATGCCGAATAGACGAAATGTAAAATATGTTGAGCGCGATGAAGGTTTGATTAATAGCGGCTAGCGCAGTGACATAATGTGTCATTTGCCGCCAAAACTAGTTGGCGCAATTGTATTGGCTGATTTATGGCCTGGTGTTGCCATACGCCCAAATATCTCTTCCGCGTGTGAATGATTTATTTACTGTTCGCTTTATTCATTTGCATGCAGACTTGTTTTTACCCTGTCAAGGATGCTTTCTTATGAGATCATTTCAATTATCTAAACGCATCCATTTTGTCGTAAGCGTGATTAAACTCAATTACGCCATCCTCTCAGAGAATTCTGTTAACCGTTTGAATATTGCGCAAATAAATCATTAATATGTCCCAGAGATACTGCGTGTTTTTGATAAAAATAATTTTGCCTAATATACACTCGAATTCGATATTTTAAAAACCTATATTGACTCAGTATAGATAGCACTACACATATTTATCAACATATTGCTTATATTCTGTTAGAATACAAAGTATTTGATTTTTTAAATGTCTTGGACATCCGTGTTCGCTTGCATATGTTCCGGACACCGGTGTACGCTTGGTATTCAAGTGGTAAAATTCTTATAAGAAAAAAAAATATTAGAATTTTGAAAGTGTCCATTCATACATTCGAACATTTGCTCGTACAATCAAGTTGAATGAAAGCCCTTTCATCTACGGCAGGGGTCACCAAACTTTTTTAAAAGCGGGCCGGATTGAACTTTTAAAAAACTAAGGGGGGCGGACGACAAATAAATTCTTACTCAATCAGAATATTATTTCATTTTTTGTGGATACATAATAATTAGAATTTAAACAAATGTTTTCCCTTCTTAGAATTTCAATAAATGAGAATATTCGAGAAATTTTTGAGTAAATGAACATTTGGTCGTCTCGCTTCCAATTTCTATCCAACTTCCTTCACTTTGAGTCCCTTACCAGATAGTTGTATGACAATTGATGATTTGATATAAATAGTTGTCGTGAATTCACAACTAAATCATAAAAATTAATATTTCTTATATGAATGATTTCTATGCAAAATCCAGAACTTTTCGCGGGCCGGATTCGGCCCGCAGGCCGTAGTTTGGTGACCGCTGACTACGGCTACCGATTTTTTTGAAACATAATATCGCAGTTAAAGATTTTATTGTATTTATTCAAATATATTATAAACTACGCTATTTTCCCCCATTTCCCCTACACTAGAGTTCATTTGAATATTCTAATGAAATATCAATATATAATTAAAACTACATATCGATTTCAAATATTGGTAAAATAATTAAATGTCGGATCCGTGGCGCAGTGGTCAACGTCGTTGGCTTCCGTGATGAATCTCATGTGCTTAAGTCCCAAAACGAACAGAATTTTTTCAATCGATTTATCAATTTCCGTTTGAAGACATGGGTGTTTGTGATGCCTAAAATTCCCTCCCACTTTTCCAATCTTAAAATAGTAGGTAGTAGCGAAAATAATTACTAACCACTAGTCCTGTAGTATTTATTCTCACTTAAATCACAATTCGGCAAGACTTTTTATCTTGAAGTTTAGCTAGGTATTTATATAGCGGTGGGCTGCCGATAAGTTAACAAGAGGCTCGCTTAACCTTTAAAAGTATCCGAAGAAGAGTGGATTTTTGGCACTCTTATAAAATTATATGATAATTATGCGATAAATTGTATTCGATAATTATAAAAGCAATCGAAGGTTACTATATGTATTTTTACTAGTGAAAAAATAAGCAATACCCAGTAAAATAATTAATGTCAATTGATGAAAAATGTACTATCCGACTAAAGATTGCCAAAGTCAAGAGTTCCAAGAAGGACGCAAAAATATGTATTCTACTTTTTTCGCGTATGTACAGTATACTTAAAGCAGGGGTGGGGAACTTTTCCGTCTCTAAAGACCGCATTCATTTTTCTGATTCGACATAAGGCCGCAGTAAACATTGACTAGGTAATCTTTGGCCGGAAATAATTTCATGCCAATTTGTAAAGCCCAGAAATTTGCGGATTTGGGACCTTTTTTTCAGGTCTTCCAGGGATTTTGACATCGAAAATCCCAAGAATTTACGAATTTACAAACATTTTCAGAATTACAGAATTGGTTAGAAGGCCGCACCAGAGTAGCCAAAAGGCCGCTGGTTCCCCACGCCTGATCTTAAACTCGATAGTAGTATAAAATTGCCAGAAACAGCAATTGGGCATCACCATGTTCATAAATTTAAATATAATGCATATTTATAATATCAAACAAAGGACTCGCCGGCCCACCCCTGTATCCATAAGTAGTAATTATTATAACATATGTATGATTTAATTGAACTCCTTTAGTTAATATTATTTTATTGTTTATATTTTAAGGAACGTTATCTTTCATTTTAATTGTTTATCTAAAATTTATCACTCTGTGGAAGTATTTCAAAACTTCTCGGAAATGAAACAATTTAGTATATTAATTACGTCATGATATGGGCCAACAAACTGTCTTCACCAATGATATGGGGTGAATGTAAGTGCAGAGACGTATTTTGGTCTAAAATAGCATTCTTAATAAATTCTAATTGAATTAAATTAAAAATTACATTCCTGTCTCCACTAAGAAATAACACTCTTTCTTGATTAATATATTACTTTTAAAGCGGTCTTTTGATGTAGTGTTTTATGTTTCGGAAGTGTTTATTTCCTGTAATATTATACTTAGTCTCAACGACCAATAACATTACAGCAAAACCCCCATTTACGCGAAAGTTGGGACCGCGTGTTTGGGAGTCACGTAATTGGGGGAGTGAATCTCATTAAAAAATTAGGGTTACGTTTTTTTTCGCGAAAAATGTAAAACTGCCAAAACTAAGAATAAATAAAAAAATATATATTGTTGAAATAGTTAATTACCTAGTGGTAAAATAAATAGCGCTCGCCGATGTTTGACTGTATGCACCACACTGACATCCTCCCGGCTGTGTGTACAGCAGCAACGACAATGGAATGCAACCTCGCAATTGGGGGATTTTCGGTGCATATTTCCGTTCGGCGCGTAATTCGAGGTAGCGTAATTGGGGGTTCCACTGTATAACATTTTTAATCATATGTATGGATTTGTCATACAAGGGTGTAGATATACTTCCATCAGAGGGTCGTGTCTGTGGCGTAACGGTGAACGTCGTTCTCCTCACTGGTAACGGTCAATCTCATTGGTTTGATTCCCAGTACGGATAAAATATATTCAATCGATTTATTAATTTTCGTTCAAACACAAGAGTCCAATTCTAAAATGAACGGGGCGTAGCAAGAGCGATTAGTCAACCACGCGTCTTGTCCTAGCCCCATATCTTTCTATCCCTACTCGCATTGAAAGAGAGAGTTTGAGTGATTGAGTAACAAGCAATTCTCGTTGAAAAACTTCTGTTGAGATACTTCTATTAAGAGGCCATATGCTCCACAAAAAAAGTCATTAGTCTAGTATAAAATATTAATTTTCTAACCTTATTCTTATTACCTTATATTTTGCGAAGAAAGAAATTTTATGTCTGACTTACAATCAGTTATAGTTAAATATCTATTGTTTATCATCTTCACTAGTAATTCATATGGTTCATATTGAAAGCAGAGAAGTTTATATTATCAATTTATAATTCTTGGTAATTTTTGATTAATATTACTATTTTGAATAATGATGTAATATATTTTACACTATTTTCATAAAGTTAAAAAAAAGTTTTTAACGAGAACTGTTTTGTTACTCAACCTCTTTTTTTCCAAAGAGAGTAAGAATATAAGGATATGGATAGGACAGGACTAGTAGTTAACTAATCGATTTCACTTTGTCCCACTAATTTTACAATTGGAAGGATGGGAGGAAATATTGTACTTATTTCAAACACCCATGCCTTCGAACAGAAATCGATGGAAGAATCTCTGGTTCTGATCGCAGAATTAGTCTATGGACCTGGTATTGTTTTGATTTATTACAAAAATGTACATATAAGTGTTGCGATATCCGTTACATTAAATTAAGAGTTAAAGGGACATTGATTTGAAACATTAAAAATGCCAAGATAAAAGGTGCCGGAACGTTACATGGGGAAAAAAGCACTGCTCTTTACTATTTGTTTTTATCGATTTCCACTATAAGAAGTCTCCAGTTTGCTTCTGTTGGAATACAGTATTAAAAAAAGCAATGCTCTGAAATTAGATATTATTAGAAGCAGTCGGATTCTTGACCGCCTACGATTTCTAATGCAATTCAATTGAAACAAATGCGAAATGTTTTGACATCGGGTGACAGGGCCGGCACTTGGGTTCATTGAGCACTCACTTACACTGGGTGCTCGTGATACGAGGGCTAAAAATATATCAGCTCGCTTGTAGTTCATTACAGATTATTTTTTCTATCAATTTGAATTGCTTCAAGTGATGTTTTTTATATATGATAAATTATCGTTGTATTCCGTTTGATTTGTTCCATAAAATCTTGTATAAAATTGCAATAGAGTTACTAAATAGCTTAATTCTTTGAATATCCATCATGGCGAAATTTATTTAAATTTAATAAACATAACTGAACATATCTTTATTATTATTAATACATGAAATCATAGCTAAAAATCATTTACTCATTCAATAGGTTCGTTCCCAAAATCGCTATTATATTTTGCAACCGACAGTGACGGCAACGAATAACTCATATATTAAAAAGTTAATATAATTATGCATGTATACATATTTATCTGTTTCTCATTGTATTTTCATAATAAATAAAATAAAGAGGAAATTTTGGTTTTTCATACATTTTCGATACTTTTTACGCGATATTTTGATTTTTGGAACCAATTTATCGAATTTCCCAGAACAGTGAGATTGGTTTGAGATTGAGCGAGCCCCTTGTTAATATACTAGCAGTCCACCGCTGTTTACGATGACTATAAAAAATAAGTTTGCTGTTTAAAAATAACAAGATATGAATTAATGCCATCGTTTGTTTTTTAGATTTCTATTAACTAAATTCTAAATAAATTAACATACCTATACATAGCATTTAGACTTTCATTAAGCCTAATTTTTATACGCGTCAATTTCTCGAATCAATGAATCGCGTAAAAAAAATGCCTGTATTCCAATCAACGTTCAAAGTAGAAAATTTCACGATACAGATCGCTTTTAATAATCAAACACTTCATCAATTTGTTTTTCATAAATATTAAACAATTACTTACAAACCTAAAAGAAAGAGGCTTATTTTCCGCAGAATTTCCCGGTGTACACTGATTCAATTGGAGACTAGATTGGAATATAGATAGTTCCAAATTGAAAATTTAAAAAATAAAAAATAGACAGTTCTTAATTCGAATACGTAATCTAAGTAGGTATATCAAGATTCCTGCTATTTTTATGCTCGTATCTATTGACCGACCACCACTGGGGCAACGTTTTTAAGTTCACGATCTTTGTCCGACAGCGTAACCGCGAAGTATTTATTATTCACAATTTAGTCTCAAGCTTGTGCCCAATTAGCTGTAATGGCCACCGAACACACAACGCCTAGCGATAAATCTACTCCGGATACACCCAAGAAGAAATTTTTAAAGTATCGCTTGTAGCTTCTTAATCAGGGGCCAAAGGGCCAGCACTAGATCGTCTATCTTGTGAAATTTATATGGGGCACTGCAATCACTTTACATGATATGTTGTCAGAAAAAGTGATTTCTTTTGTCACGATATGCGACAACTGCATCTTAATTGACAGTTAACATTACAACACATATTTTAGATTAAAAAATATGTTTTTAAAAGATACAAATAATTATTATTCAGGGATTGCAATTCCGAAAGAATATATCAAGAGCGGTTTTTCGGAATTTCATTTTAAATACCGGTAGCAAAATAATATGTCCAGTGGGGGTTACAACTGTTGCAAGTAAATCAAAATCACTTTTTACTGAATTATACCCGGTTTATTTTTTTATGGGAAAAATATGGGAAAACGAATAATTTACTATTTTATTAACGGACTATTAAATATTATGTTTTTATTTTCCAGTGTTATAAAAAACAGGGAGAAAACAATGAATGTGTGAACACTAGAAATGTAGTATTTAAATAAATTGAAAAATTATTAATCTATTTGTTATATTGATAGATAAAATGTATTAAAATTATTCTAGAGACTAGAATGATCTGATGTTTTACAGATATGTAAATTTTATTTGGAGCTGCAAATATTTATAGAAATAAGCGTATTGTTTTCTAGGTTAACTTATAATCTACAATGAGGCTAATTACCTTGGTGGCATGCCTTGCTGCATCAGCAGCAGTGGCGTCTGGAGCAAGGGCAGGAGGGGCAAAGAGTGGACGAAGAAAGAGGGTTTCAGCTCAGCCGCAAGCTGAACAACCACAAGGAGACGACTATGATTACCCACCTGAAGATCTTGACGAGTACTATGAATATGATTCAGGTAAAACATTGACTTTTTATTCAATCTATTCGTATTTAATAATATCATTGTCAAATACTAATAGCTATAAGACTATGTATTTAAGAAAATATGTTTGCTTTGTCGGGTCCATGGTGTAGTGGTCAACGTCGTTGGCTTCCATGCAGTGCCGGCGCGAGGTTATTTGGCGCCCTAGGCAACGATTATTGGCGCGCCCCCTTTTTTCGAAAAAAAATAAATCATAGATATATGTTTATATTCACGTCTGCTTCCAATGTGAAGCATATGGCCTCTTAATGGAGGTATCTCAACAGAAGTTTTTCTACGTTAAGTGTTTGTTACTCAGTCACTTAACCTCTCTTTTTAGAATTATGTAGAATACAACAAACAAATACAAACGTCAAAATAAAATAAACCTTATTATTAGAGTATATAAAATAATTTGAATACTCCATTTACGCGCCCCCTAAAAGTTTGCGCCCTAGGCAGTTGCCTATTTCGCCTGTATGGTGGCGCCGGCCCTGCTTCCATGACGAATCACGAGATTGGAGCCGCAGTACGAACATATTTGTTTTCAGTAGATTGATTGATTGCTGAGATATCTCAAAAATTCCGCCACACCCTTTCAATAATAAAAAATAAAGGAGCACAGCGGAAGCATTTAGTTGACCAAAAGTTTTTTTCTAACCCTATCTTTCTATCCCTACTGTCTTCGAAAAATATAGGTTTTGCAACTAAGTAACAAGCAGTTCTCGTAAAAAAAACTTCTGTTGAGATATTTCTATTAGGATACCTTATGCTCCACATTGGAAGTGGTCATGGATTAAATAATAATAAATTAAAAAAGCATTTCAATTTGATTTCATAATCACAGATGACAATGTCACTGTGTTGTTAAAAAAATATATATTTAAATTCAAAACACATCCATGAACTTAAATAACCTTAGCCAAGGAGCCAACATCATATGGACAAATTCATGAACTGATTTTACACTTGAATATTGATTTGTGTTTAAAGGCATGTATGTCATTAATATCTTAACTTCCTTCCAACAATCTGATTCTAAAAACAGGGTGTAGTGAGAACGATAAGCTCATTACTAGTTCTGCCATTGTACTGCCTTTTTAAACTTACACTCCATAAAACACAGAGGTTGAGCGAACAAGAAAAAAATGGATATAATTTTGTTCATCATTGTAGTCAATAATAAACCTTTCTCTTATCTGTGTATCGATATTAACGCTTTTAATTAATATTATGATTTTTTGATTGTGGCTTAAATTTTAATGCATTATAAATCTACAGGAAGATCCTCAACTCAACAACCCCCCGATGAGAGACCGCGAGGCTTTGCCGTCGTAACTCAACAGCCAGAAGATGAAATTCCATCAACTGGTAAGTTTAAATTACTGTTAATACCGTATATATCAATAAATAATTGGATTAAAAATAGAGTTTATTGAGTTAAAAGTTAGAAGAGATACCACTATATTGTAGTGTAGCGTGGAACATTGTTGTCCAGGATTACACCATACTATGTTTCCGTTTGTATGTATGAAAAGTTTGTTTTTATTTAGGGTTAAAGGATGAGTGGAAAAGGTATACAGTGACATTTATCAAAAAAAAATGAGTGACATATTTACAAACATTATTTTGTGTAATTGATAAAATATAGCTAAATATAATATAATGAATTTACTTTCACAGTCACAGTGTGCTAAGGAATGTTTTAATCGTCTAAAATGTTTTAAAAAATCTATTTCGTGCAATTGAACATTTTATCAACTACACGAAACTTGATTACAAGTAACGTTTTTTTCTTATTAATAGATGTCACTGTATACTTTTCAACTCATCCTTTTCTAAAGAAAATATATTTTTTGAAAAATTAAAAATAATATATTCTACGCAATAAATAACAGATCTTTTGAATAAATATAGAATACTACCGTATAGAAATGAATAATGCAAATATTCGTTTACTCATAAGGGTGGTTGAAATGGCCTAAATTTTGAAACAGTGACATCTATTAATGAGAAAAATTATTAAATGCAATATTTTTTAAACACATTCATTAATTGGTAAAATATAAGATTTGAAGATCTTCTCAGTCTATTAAGGCATTATTTATAATAATAATACTATTACTACAACCATTAACCGTTTACAGAAGATAGGAAGCTTACCACCAGTTGCATGCTTAATTGAGCAAAGGTCTTTAAGATATAATCAAAAATAAATAATTCATAAAATAATAAAAGCAACATCAAAATACACCATATGAAAGGGAAATTGGAGCTCGGCTCCACCAGTCCCAGAATTTGATGAATCAATCATAGAATCAAATAGAAATAAGAATCAATCATAATTTTAATGCTATCAGTTTTTTTTTTCAAATTGAATAATACTTTTCGAAAACCAATCGTTTACAATCATTCTCATAAATTGATGCCACTGTTGTGATATTTAGTATGTTTATTCATCCTAAATATCATAAAATTCTTAGAGCCAATAATCGTATATTTTAATTTGAATAATATACAATGATTATAAATTTTATATTCAGTAATGTAGCGTAAGGCTCATTTGTTACCTTGACATTTTACTATTCTATTTCATTAATTTTGTTGATTTCTACTTATCTTTCATTTGTCATGATTTATTATGGGTGGATACATCAACTTAGATTTTCGTTAGAATAACGATAATTTTCTAAAAAAGAAGCCACTTTATCTCTTTCAAAACAACAGAAATTTTAGTTTTGCAAAATGTAAACGGAGTCTTCGTCATCAGTCCAGACACGATGAAATTAGCATTGTAGGATAAGGGTTAAAATATAACTATGAACTCCTTCAATAAACTTTGATTCACATTTTTGATTAGGATTAGGCGTTTTGCAAGTAGTAAAATATTATTTTTATCAACTAAATATTACAGAGAGAACTCCAAGGCGAACCGTGTATACGCCAACCTCTCAACCGATCGAGGTAGAAAATCGCATAGGTTTGCTATTTTTATAATTGCTATTTAAATAATAATATAACCATTTTGTATGATAATATAACAATATATGATAGTATTTGCTTTGAAAGATTATTTAATTTCTATGATTTATTTTATACTGACATCTATCAAAATGTATTTACTATTTATAAATAACAATGACTAATGACATCTACAAGTATTTATGAAAACTACACTGTGATAATAATTAAACAATATATTAATTTTATTAACCATAATAATAGACTCAATAACTTTAGAAATAAAAAGTGTAATAAATAAATAGCACCCATTGGTTTCTCCATCTCAAACATATTTTATTTCACCAGTCTTACTCTTTATCATGCATGGAAATCATTTAATTGTTCATGTTTTATTTTAAAACACACATTCATATTTTCTTTTTCGTGTACTTATTTGAGTATGCTCAATAATGACTCATAGTATTATATAAGGCTTGCCATACAACGGTATTTAACTGGGAGTTTTACATAATTTTAAAATAATATCAAGAAAGAAGACAATAAATAATATCTTTCCCATAGTAAAACTAAATAGGTATTATTCATCATATGTCTAGTTGTTGTCAAAATTGGGTTCACATAAACATGTAAAGGTCCTCTGTATTTTATCTCTATGCTATAATTATTATTGTACTGTCAAATATAATATTTAAGAAGATATTGTATTATTCATAATACACATAATGTTAACATTTTGACAATATTTATCACATAGAACTGGAATCCAAAATCTCTGAGACAAAGCAGTAATTCAATTAAAAGTTTTATCTTTGAAACAAATGAGTATCATATTGTAAAGTAAAATATTTATTAGTCTTGTGAGATATGTCATTGACATTTAAATGTAACTTTAGAAAAATTACAAATTTGTGTTTAATTAACATGTCTGAATTACTCTAATTCTATTAAAAATATACCTATGTGTAAGTTTATTCATTTTTTTAAATTTCAGCTCCATTTTCTTGTCACATCGGAGATCAATGGTACAGAGAAGGCCAACAATGGGACTCAAATCAATGCAACCGCTGTGTTTGCAACAGAGGAAGTATTTCTTGCAGGCTGAAGGAGAGCTGCATGACAAGTAAAAAGACAAAGAATATAATACCTTTTCTTTTTAAAGTGTATACTAGCAAATTTTAAAAGTATAAATTATTTTTTTCCATTTCATGTTTCACATACAAAAATATGAACAATGAACGCTAAAAAATATTTAACTGCAAAACAGTTCTAGTTATTGAGAGAATAATTATTTATTTAATTTTACAGCTACAGCCAAGCCGTCTACTACAACTGAAGCTGTCGGTCATGATTCTGCACCATCTGGTGGTGAAGCTGGAGAAGGTACAGCACGAGGTGATCGTGGAAAGCTTGGAAGACCTGGACCAACCGGTTCTCCAGGCAACGGAGGCGATAATGGCGCTCCTGGAAGCCCTGGGGCTCCTGGAAACCCTGGACCACCTGGACCGCAGCCAGATGTAAATAAAAAATAAAATAGAATATACTTTATTTTATTTCTGTAATGTAATTCAAATTTATAAAAGTCCTCAGTTCTATTTGCATTAAAAGAGGCTTAAAAATAAACAATAATATGTTGTCTATTACATGTTGTTAGTAAATAATTGAATGTTAATAAATTGACAATGTATTCTTTTTCCAGTTAACACACTATTACCAACAGTTGGCCATGGCAAATGCAGGTGGAGATAAAGGTCCAGATGCCCCAGTGGATCCATTCCAATATTTTCAAGCTCAAGTTGGACCCATAGGTCAACGAGGATCAGTCGGTAATACTTTTGTGGCAGAAAAATTTCATTTTTAAAAAAATACAGACCCTTGTTTAAAGCATTCCTACAAATGATTTGTTTTTTTTTTAATTAGGTCCACCTGGACCCTCTGGACCTCAAGGTTTCCAAGGATCAAGAGGAGAGACTGGTGAACCTGGAATGAATGGCCCCGCAGGTCCAACAGGACCGAGAGGTCTCCCTGGACTTTCTGGAAAGGATGTGAGAAACACTATTCAATACAAGATTTTCATTGCCTATCAAATTTTTCCTTTTGTACTAAAATAGGTTTTATATGTAATATTAAAGTAGAAAAATATAACTAATTGGTCTTTCTTCTCAAAGTTTATCTGTAATACCAATACTCAATCATAGTAAGAATCTTTATAAAATGTCACTTATCTACGTAATATTTTCATGATAACAACAGAAAAGAATAGAAAAAAAAATATAACATTATATCAGTCATGAAAATCAATATTTATTTCAGGGTGAAGGAGGGGAAGATGGTGAAGCCGGAGCAGTAGGAAGCGCAGGTCCACCTGGTCCTCGAGGTTTACCCGGTATAACAGGATTGACAGGTATCAAAGGTCACAGAGGATTCCCTGGATTAGATGGAAGCAAGGGAGAGATCGGTTTACAAGGAGAGAAAGGATCTATCGGAACAATGGGACCAATGGGACCAAATGGACCATCGGTAATTTTTGTATATTCCATGACATAAAAAATATTTTAAAAATTAGCACTGAAGTCGGTGGATATGATTTCGGTTTATTCGTTTTTATTAGCATTTTATAAATTTGTATAGGGACCAGCTGGACCCAGAGGTGAACGAGGTCGTGAAGGACCGCCTGGTAATCCTGGAATAAGAGGACAAGATGGTACTGCTGGACCACCTGGACAACCGGTAAGAATATTGTGAAGCTACATTTAAGATTTGTTGAATTTTGTTTTTACATATTATACACTCAATTATGATAGCATATTTTAAATATCTAATATTAGATATAAATGAATCCTTCCAATATTAGGGAGCAATCGGAAAATCTGGAGCACCAGGATTCCCTGGTAGTCCTGGAAACAAAGGAGATATGGGATCTCAAGGCCCGAAAGGAGCATTTGGACCACAAGGTCCTCGTGGAGAAGCTGGACGACCCGGAGCAGCGGGTGATGTTGGACTTCAAGGAATTGCTGGAAAAGACGGTTACCCTGGAGAGAAGGGAGGTACTGGCTCACCAGGCTCCGCTGGAGCACCTGGTTTCCCTGGAGGACGTGGAGCACCTGGAGTTGCAGGAAGTACCGGAGTTGCTGGAGCTAAAGGAAACCCTGTGAGTGGTCTTCTTCAATAAATCAAAAATATAATAGTATTTCAATTTTTTTTTGTTTTAATCGTGCATTGCACATTAAGTTTTCATTGATGTTCTGAAATGTATTTTTTTTTATTTTATTCAGGGCGCAACAGGAGACCGTGGATACAAAGGTGATGTAGGTAACAAAGGTGAAACAGGAGCACAAGGACCCAGAGGACTGCCAGGAACAAGTGGTGCCGAAGGCAAAAGAGGCAAGCGAGGAATGAGAGGTCCAACAGGCCCGAGTGGACCACAAGGAGAACGAGGTATTGCTGGAATTACTGGACTTCCTGGACCAGATGGAGCTGTCGGACCAAAAGGACACCCTGGTGATCGAGGCGGTGTAGGTCCTCAAGGTCTGAAGGGTTCAAATGGTGAAATCGGCAGACTGGGACCGCAAGGATTACAAGGAGTTCGTGGTCTTGTTGGAAGACCTGGACCCCAAGGCAAACAAGGCAACCCAGGAGAAAGGGGAATTCAAGGTGCAGATGGCAAACCAGGAGAACAAGGACTTCAAGGACTTCAAGGATTGTCAGGACCAATGGGACTCCAAGGCGATAAAGGAATTCCGGTGATTATAATATTATTTAAAAATAATTGTTTTTTGTACTCTTTGTGTCAAATAAAATTAATCTTTTTTGACAATTGTTAGGGAGATGCAGGCAAAGATGGTGAAACGGGACCACAAGGATCTCAAGGACCTAGAGGAGATGCTGGAAAAGATGGAGCTCCAGGAATGCATGGACCCCAGGGACCCATAGGACATGATGGTGAGCGAGGGGCTGCAGGACCTCCAGGACCAACTGGCTTCCAGGTTTGTAGTGAATTATAAAATAGAAATGTTTAAAAAAATCATTAACCAATTTCATACAAACAGTGTCAATAATTAGAAATATACTTTCAGTTAAGCCAGTGTACCAACCAAAACAATTGTACATCTTAATTGATTTTAGGGATTACCTGGAACTCCTGGGCTCACTGGTGCATCAGGAAAAGATGGTGAAACAGGCGCACAAGGACCTCAAGGACAACATGGTGCTGCTGGCTCTCGCGGAGAGAGAGGATTCCCTGGCGAGAGAGGACCAGTAGGTCAGCCAGGAATTGCAGGAAATAAGGGGGACACTGGTGCACAAGGAGGGGATGGGCTTCCTGTAAGTTTTATAAAATGCATTATTTTTGACAATGCCTAAGATATTAAATTTATCATTTTTTTAATTTACTACTATTTTAATATAATATATTTTTATTTTAACTCTCACAAATTGCAGTAATATAAAATACTAAATGGTCTATTTGTATTGAAAAGGGTCCATCTGGAGCTAGAGGAGACAAAGGACACCAGGGAACGGCTGGTATGATGGGTCTTCCAGGTCTTAGAGGACCTACTGGACTCCATGGGGAAAAGGGAGAGAGGGGACTATTGGGACCTGCAGGACCTGAAGGGCCTTCAGGTAAAATTTTCTACAAACAATTGGAAAGAAGATAAATTCACTAAGTATTCGGAGCAAAGATCTCAACTTTAAATATTTTTCACACATCTTATCATTCTTTTTTAATTACAGGTATTCAAGGAGAACGTGGGCCACAGGGTCAAGTTGGACCGGCTGGACCTCCAGGAGAGCAAGCTGAAAGAGGAGATTCAGGACCACCTGGACCTTCTGGAGAAGCTGGAGCTAGTGGGTCACCAGGAGAACGAGGTGCACCTGGACAACAAGGACTTCCAGGATTCGCTGGACCACATGGATTGACTGGCATGCCTGGAACCAAGGGAGATAGAGGCAATACAGGGTCCAAAGGAGATCAAGGAGGATCGGGACTGGCTGGTAAATAAATATTAATTATGCTATAAATATGTAAATATATATTGTTCCAATCATAAGAGATTTCAATATTCCATTGAAAAAATCTACCATTCTCATTTTGATAAAACTTATCAGATTGATTAATATTCCTTCAATATACGATATATGCACTGTGCCTATGAAAGAAATGTTTCCTGTTTGAAGGAAAAATGTCTTAGGTATACAAATTCACTAATTTTCAACAATTCAATAAAGAGATCAAATCTACAGGAATTATATATATATACAATATGTACTCAACATAAATTCTTAGCATATAATTTATTATAAATGATTATAATTTTTTAGGTAAGCCTGGAGGAATCGGTCCCAGAGGTCTGACTGGTTTGACAGGAGCAAAGGGAGCTCGAGGAGAAGCAGGATCTAGAGGAGAAATTGGTATGATGGGCCTACTAGGAAGACCAGGAGAACCAGGACAAGTTGTAATTATACTGTTTATTAAATATGAGCTTTAAAAACTTCAATAGTAATTTAATAAAACTAATTCTCAACATTTACGGTTTTTGAAAAAAAAATATTACAAGACTTTTTCTGATTACTATACAATTATCATATTTGCATGAAAACAACTGTTCTTACAAATTATTAACATTATTTGTAACAGGGCCAATCAGGAAGCCCAGGACCCGCAGGCCCTGCTGGAATTGCTGGCTCCAAAGGCTCATCTGGTGACACTGGTCGAGTTGGAGCACCTGGATCACTGGGACCTGCCGGCCCACCAGGAGCTGATGGCTCCAAAGGAGATACAGGATCTGATGGACCACCAGGCGCACAGGGGATGCAAGGTCTAACTGGTCAAGCAGGAGACCGAGGATTACCTGGTCTTCCTGGAGGTCCAGGAGCCCTTGGGCCTAGAGGACTTAGAGGACCTGCTGTGAGTAAAATCGGAATTAACGTTCAAATTAGAATTGCATGCAGAACATGTTAAAAAAAATCAATATATATTTTTATTATTTTTAACATACAAAAAAATGCAATTGTTAGGGTAACAATTTTTTCAAAAAACTTGTTTTTCATCTCTTGAGATAAAAGAAAGTTTAAAGAATGTTTTTCATTAAAATGATTATTTTTGTCGAAAAATATAATATATTTTACTAACGTTCATACATCTTAAACTATTTATTGAATTTATACATATGTACAGGGAGAACAAGGTCAAGCTGGAAAGCCTGGATCAGCAGGATCTTCTGGACCGAGTGGTATTGCTGGACCACAGGGATCACAGGGACCTCAAGGAGATCAGGGAGTTGAAGGACCATCAGGAAAGTCTGGACCACCTGGAATATCCGGAAGAACAGGTGACAAAGGCCCTTCTGGACCTATGGGACAACAAGGATCTCCTGGTTCTCCTGGACTTCCAGTGAGTTAAATAACTTTACACAATGGATAGATTTATATAATGCGGATAAGTAGTTTTTTTTATGAAGCATATAAATTAAAATAAAATAAATTTTGTTCATAGGGCCCACTAGGACCTTCTGGACCATCTGGTTCAGCGGGTGAAAGAGGACCTCGCGGTGAAACTGGGCCCCAAGGAGTAGAAGGACAAGCTGGAGTGAGAGGACTAAGCGGAGCCCCTGGTGCTGATGGTGCACGCGGCGAGAGAGGAGAAGCCGGACCAGCGGGAGCTAAGGGACATCGTGGTTTGATCGGTCTCCAGGGACTTCCAGGACAACAGGGAATATTAGGAGAAAGAGGATTACCAGGAACACAAGGATCTCCAGGAAAAGATGGCGAAGCTGGATCAAGAGGTGATTATAATATGTTTATATTATAATTTTAAAAACTCTCAAATCTCTATTTCCTGGATATTTCTTCGTAATAATAAATCCAAATTAATTCTGCAAACTGATTGATATCTATACATCAAATTCTGGGGCTGGTGGAGCCGAGCTCCAATTTACTTTTCATCTGGTGTCCACGCACCCGCCTACGCCCAGGTAAAACCAGGAAAAGCAAGATCAATTCTGCAAGCTCTTTAATTAATTGATTATTGTTTCTAGGATCACAGGGTAGAGATGGTAACCCAGGTCCAATGGGTCTCATCGGGCCTGCTGGACCTCGAGGTCCTGCTGGATCTGATGGAAGACCTGGAACCCCTGGTCATGCTGGACCTCCGGGACCCCCTGGACCTCAATCAGATAATGTGGGCTATGATGCTGCTATGATCGCTGCTATCATTGGATCAGGTAATAAAATCTGTGAATATTTTTTATTCTTTCAATTTCTTGTTCTAGAAATTAATGTATCGATTCAATTTTATCAAAATGTTTTGTTTTTTCAATAATGATAGATTCAATTAAATCTGTTTTTCTACTTTTTGTTACAAAATATTTTTAAAATTGCATCAGGACAAGCCAACAATCAAAAAGGTCCTGATGATCAAGGAGATGATCCGTCAGCCATGCTACCTCGCCTCTTTGGCAAAGGAATCAGTGAACAAGAGCGTCGTGAAGTAATCACAAAGGCTTACGAGCAATTGAAGGCCTCATATGACAGATTCAAGAGGCCCGATGGACAGCAAAATTCACCTGCCAGAACTTGTCGGGATCTCAATATCGCTCATCCTGAACTACCAAGTGGTTAGTTACTCTTTCCAACCATAATTGAAAAGTAATAATAAATTAATAAATAGTCTGCACTAAAATTTATATTATAGATGTTGATAATGAATTACAATCATTCACTTCCATTATTATACTAAAAAATTATAGAGTTTTTATTATTTGGTTTAAATATTGATGTCAGTTGATTAAGTTTGCTTTCTATCATTGTAAGATTAACCTCTGATTTCTAGGAAAGTACTGGATCGATCCCAATGCAGGAGATATTCGCGATGCAATTCTTGTTCACTGTGATATGGCCACTAAATCTACTTGCATTCTTCCAATGCCAACGAGATCTCAAGAATTGAATTATGATGGTGATGATGACACTTGGCTCAGCGAAATGCCTGGTGGACTGAAGGTATACTATTACATCATTCAGTTAAAAAACAAATTATTTTCATTGTTTTGAATGAATGTAATGAACGATAGTCAAGTGTTTTTAAAGTATTGATTATATATGGGAAAAATCAGATTTTAACTGTTAGGTGATATAAAAATACCAAAAGCTTTATTTTATAAGTCTCTTACAATTAAGCTCAGTCTATTTTATTACACTGGAATATCATTTCCAGGAAGCAGGATTTCAAACACGTAATATGAAAATACTTCAACTCAGATATAAATATAAATTAATTCATTACTATTACTTTCAACTGTAAATATAGTTTTAAAACTATTTATAGTCATTATTTACACTCTACAGCAGTGTTTCCCAAACTCTTGACATATGTGTATCCCTTCTATACTTTTCATAACACCGAGTAACCCTCGTCAAAAAAAATGCATATACTTTAATAACAAAAACATTTCTTTGATTAAACTTCTTTTCTCTAAATGTGTATCGATATTCAAATATCAGTGATTCATAAGTTATAAATACGTTGCAAAATATATTCTATAGTGAGATCTTTGTGCAAAAATTACTGGTCGCAAGATTTCACCAGTAAAGTTTTATACAAAGAATTATGACGACAGATTATTAACAGAAGAACTCAAGATGTTAAATATCAACAAAATTACTTTACAGTTGACTTACAAGGCTGACAGCAACCAAATTAGTTTCTTGCAATTGTTATCGACAAACGCCGTGCAGAATATTACATACCATTGCAAAAACTCTGTGGCATACTACCACAATGAATTTGAATCTTACAAGTATGGATTGAAGTTATTGTCATGGAATGACGCTGAGCTTACTCCGAGAGGAAGTCACAGATTCAGATACACAGCAGAAATTGACGAGTGTCAGGTAAATACTTTAATCATAATTTCATGACATGCAAGCAAAAGCTTCTATGTCAGTTTTTTAATAAATATTTCAATGAATCCATACATAAATCCTATAGTTATTCTACCAATATTCCACCATAGATGTAAAAATAATACCCCTCATTACGTCATAAAAACTGTGTCATGTGGTATAAAAAAGGCTACATTACATGAGACCTCTAGAGATGAAATGAGCCAATTAGTGAAATGGTAAAACTTTTTTCTTGGACTTCTAAGTACAATCACGAATTTACTTAGTGTTTTAGTTGCATGCATGTTTTTATTTTACGGAGATAAGACAATTGCAAAGTGTATTAATCAAGGTAACTTCACTTTTACGAAACTTTAAGACGTGTAGAATATTACAACGCATCTAACTTTTTTTCTAAAATACCAATTGGCTCACTTCATCTTTAATGGGCCCACATGGACTTTGACCAAAAAGGCAAAGAATTATCAAAACTTTGACATTGTAAAATTTAATCTTGCAATATGCAAAAACATGTTGAAAGACTTTAAATTACATCCCTTGTACACTAAATTCCATCAAATAAAAACTTAAGAATTGAGAAGAATTGAGCATTTCTCATTTAACAGCAAATTCCACAAAATTTAGTACAAGATAAAATATTTATAGTTTAAATGACAAAAAAAATTGATATCAGATTTCCCATTTCTCAGATGTGAAACAATAATTAGTTTCTAGCTTGAACCTTAACCAAAGGCATATTAAATAAAATATATTTAGATATCACAGATCTTTTTTTGAGACTGTTTCAATCAACTTAGAGGATTCAAGACTTAAGTTGAATTTCAAGACATTCAACTTCGAGGAATATTCTTCATAATAACTCCACACAATAACAAAATTGTTTCTCTTTATACAGTACAAGAGTCCAGAGTGGGCCAAGACAGTGATCGTCTACGCTACTGATCTATCGAAGAGACTTCCAGTTGTCGATATTGCAATCCAGGATATCGGCAAATCTGATCAAGCCTTCTGGTTGGAAGTTGGATCAGCGTGCTTTATGTAGTTTATAAAAATTGGCCAAAACAAAATAGGATATTACAATAATATTATTTTTAGTTCAAATTAGTTAATGAAAAATGTCTAACATTCAGAAATAAGACAATCTCATATTCCTATTTTATACAGTATTTTTTTGATAATTGTAATATATTTTTGTACAAAGCAAGGGTCTCGCATAATCAAATATTTAAGTCATAATTTGCATTTATACTTAATAATATAAGTTAGTAACTTACTGATGAAAATACTGCCAAAGTACCATAGTTTTATAAGTTGTATGAATAAATGTTTTTAAGCCCTTTCATTGTTTTATTTAAAAAAGTGTTTCAACATCCCCATTTCCCATGTCACTATTTTAACTTACCAGTGGCGATTCTAGGTACTGGGCTAGGTGGGCTTAGCCCGACCTGCATTGTTCACCCAAAATGTGTAGAAAAAAAAACTTTAGGGGACTGAATAAAAATGAACACCAATTCGGCCGCTGAATAAAATAAAAACATTTCTAAACGTAACTAACCTTTCCCAAATGTATACAATATATTTGTTTTGATTTTCCTCTGTCAATATAAGACAATGCTATGTCTACCTACAATAATACTCTCGATTGTGTTTTGTATTACGATGTTAAGCCGAGCCGGCATCAAAAAAGCAATGTCCCTATACATACTTCATATAGAACAGGCAACGTGACATCAGTCTCTCAATACCTACGTATTAATAATAATAATAGAGGCTCGGACTGTTTTGAAATTAGACCGAGCTAAAACCAATATTTTTTTGCAACACTCTGTTTACACTGGGGCGTAATCAAGCACAATTAGAAAACGTATGTATTTTATAACGGAAACGTCATCTAATCGTACACGATTGCACCTCGGTATACAGCCTGCAGTCATTACGTCACAGGGGCTAATTCAATCTAGCCCATACATACAAAACTCTCGTACCAACCTCTGTTCGTTAAAAAATAAACATCAGAGTTCGTTGTATTGTGTGAAACAAAACACGGTAGTTCACTTTGAAGGAGACGAATTTGAGGTCCAGTTTTTACTATTCTATTATTTCATACTAACATTAGCCTTTGATTTCATTATATAATAATTTATGCTTTGCAGTTGTGTCGTAGTATTTGTTGATTTGCTTGTAGATTAATGTATAATGTGAAATGGAAACATGCACAATTTTGTAAATAGTATACAATGCTAAACTTTTCTCTAGCCCACCCAAGATTTTAGGTCACAAACCGCCACTGTAACTTACACAAAAAAATAAAATACATAGTATATTTAAAATAGATACATTTACTTTGAAATAGACAACACTTAGCATGTTTATTATCAGGGCCGGCGCCACCATACAGGCAAATTAGGCAACCGCCTAGGTCATATAAACGAAGAACTAAAATTATTTTTTATACTTAAATAATATTAAATAATAAGTTTTATTTTATTTTGATGTTTGTATTTGTTAGTTATTATTATGCATTGTAAGCTATTCTCGAAAAAAAATATGCATCCCCTTGCAACCCTTAAACTTTCTTATTTTTTTTTATTTGGTTGAATATATTTTGGTTCTCTTTATTTTCTATCGACTGTTTTTGTTACGACTACAACCTTTACAGGTAGACGGACTAAGATATGCTATATGAAAATGAACGTTTACCCTTTTAAAGCAGCATATTTACATTTTATCATGGTGAATTGATGGATTCTTGTAACTGCAAAAAATAAGCCATCCAATTTATCATAGCTACCTGCTAAAATCAATAAACATGCCATAAATATACTATTGTATTATTTTGATTTGTAAAATAAGACCATAACTATTAAAACATTCTGCAATGTTCTGAGAAATTAAAACCCTCATATTTTTTTTATCTGTTCTGCCAATCAGTCACAAGGAAAAAGATTTCAACAAGTCAGTCTCTCAAAAGCTGTTGTAGCAATTGGTTTAGAGTCGCACAGCACAGTCTTGTGGAAATTCGGTCTACCAAATTTTAAAACCAACCTTGAAACAGTTGTGTAAATGCGTTACTAGCGTTGAATTAACCCAAACATATAACTTTAATACTGTCGTAGAAACTTGATGGTGAAAATTTTAAAATATGAAAAAAGGCATTTTATTGTGAGTTTTTAAATATTTTATTAATGTATACTTCTCACATTCTGAAGTATTGTTTTTAACAGTGGGGGGGAACCTGCTGCTTTAAGGCTGCATACGGCCTTTTGACTTGATAAAAATATTCACTTTGATAAATGAATTTGGCTTTTTCAAATAAAAAAGTTTCACACCCATGGTTTATAACATTCATTACAGCAGGGGCTACCAACCTTTTTGAACCCTAGAACAAAATCTAATATTGGTAGGGCGGCGAGCACCACATTTTTTCAAGGTTATCTATAACCCGGGAATTTGCCAATTTGCTCAAATTATCAGCGTGACTCGTTTTTCTTAAAATTTTCTTTAGCTCTTCTAAGTACTCTGAGATCCAAAATCTTAGGATTTTACCAATTAGCTCAAATTTTCAGCGTGACTAGTTTTTTTTTAAATTTACTTAACTCTTCCAAGTATTTTGAAATTCAAAATCCCAGGAATTTACCGATTTGTTCAAATTATCAGCGTGACTCGTTTTTTTTTTGCTCTTCCAAGTACTTTGAGATCCAAAATCCTAGGAATTTACCGATTTGCCCAAATTATCAGCGTGACTCTTCTTTTTTAGCTCTTCCGAAATTTTGAAATCCAAAATCCCAGGAATTCAACGATTTGATTTGAATGGCGCCCGCGGTCACGGGGTTGATAATTTCTGCATTAGAGGGTTCAGATATGATTGTTTCATTTTGTGTCCATTTTCACACCATTTTTGCCGTATTATATTGCAATTTGTCAAAATTCAAAGTCTCCATCAATAAAAATAAATAAAAAAACGCCGTGCGTTAATTCATATAAATAAGACAAGAGAATTGAAGTGCTAAGAGGCTAAGACCATAGACTGCTGAGACTAGTTATCTCTGGCTGAGACTGCCGAGGCATTTTTTTTATAATTATGACAGTTACAAATGCAACAGCGTGCTTAACAAGTGCTATTTTTCAATGGTTTTTTTACGAAATACCATAAGAATATAAATTCCTTGGTTTATTGAAGTTTTATTGTGTTCAATGGAACCACTTTCATTTTTACCTATAATGGTCGTTAATTGCTTAGAAAATAGTTTTCAAAATTGGCTTAAATTGTCTTTGATTTTAGCCATAGCAAGTAGAATACGTCATCTGTCAAAATGTCACTGCGGTTTGCTTGTATGACAATAGATTCATAGACGCTCCCGAATTCGATTTATTGTTCAATTTGTTTTAATTTACACATTAATCTTTCAATATGGTAAGCACATCTCAACTAAGATTCAACTCTTTTATGGCTTTTCTCCTTTCCGTGAATATAACCAGTGTTTATTCTACCTCAGCTGCTAACAATAATAATCATAATTGAACAAATACACTAATTCATTTTACAAATAGTCATAGAATTTCATAAACATATATCTTCCAATATCTTGGATAATAAATTAATGTCAGCCTAATTTCTGTAGTTTTTTAATTTACATTAGATATGTATTTAGGTTACAAAATATAACAAGCAATTTATCGAGATGTTATGTACATAAAAAGTATTGTTGAAAACGTGTGCAATCAGGCGTAAAGATCTACATTCTCTGCTTGCCTCACCTTTAGAGCGATTTCAAAAGTAACCTACCTCTAAATAACTGTTATACCGTAAAGTTTTATTTGTTTAATAAATTCTTCCATTTTATTTTGAATAAAATAAAAAGGTACATGGTCTTTGGAATAAATATGTTGTGCTATTTCTTTGTAATCAATTAAACATAGCTTATTGTTGGTAAATATGTATTGTTGGCAGAATGATGATATATTACATAAATGTGGAAATACACATTGTCTGTTTGATGCAAGAAGTCTCTCACTATATTTTGCCTTTCGTCCTATTCAAGGGCTGAATGCCGGACATGAAACTTTCGTATATTGATTTTTTATTTGATATTTACGGTACTTATAGACTATTTTTTACTACCCTATTTCTACAACCCCTACCTATAACCAGTGCTGTAGTTGTAAACATATCAGATGGTATACTGTGACACATTATTTTTGTGATATTGTATACTTATATTATATTTACGCCCATATTTATATACTTCCAAACATATTCTGGTATTGTGCTTTGTACCGTGGATTGATTATAAACGGGAAATTTAACTAAATCAAAAAGAATGATAAAGATTAAGATTATTTTTAATAATAAACATTCGGCATTTTTCAACGTGCAATTGAAAGAATGACATTCAAATTCTGACTGCGATGAAAGCCAAAAGAGACTTTGCAATATTATTTACTGAAAAAAAATTTTCTTTATCCACTATTTTTAGAATATTTTGTTTTTACTACATTATACTATTTTACACTATTTCTACATACACATCTGAGAGTATAATTGATATGTCCTCCTCTATTTCCTCTTATTGAATTGACATGAATCTAGTTATGGAATTCCAATTTACAAAGCTTTAAAAATATGGAAAACGTAACCTGAGGACAAGAGAAGATCTGATTGAAGTAACTGTTAAAGTTAACAAGGATCCAAATGGTATTTTTTTTTTAAAGCTAAATGATTTTTTTACTTTGACGTAACTTCTTATTGTTAATTGGCCTCACATCTACATTACTCTGAAAAACTAAGCGATAACTGAGCAACTAGTCTGTATACAAATATATACTGTTGTATTCAAGAAATATTGACAGGGGATTGTTTTGTTTTTAGATGCAGTTCATGTTATTATTCAGCCGACAGGGTAAACTTCGATTACAAAAGTGGTACGTAGCACATCCCGATAAACTGAAAAAGAAAATCACCAGAGAGCTCATCACTACAGTATTAGCGAGAAAACCTAAAATGTGCTCGTTTTTGGAATGGAAAGACGTCAAGGTTGTATATAAACGGTAAGCAAATATTGAATTTTTACACAGTTTGACAGCCAGTGTACTACAAGGCTGTCAAACTATATAGCTGTATTTTACGACTCCAGTTTTGTCCTTTACTATTTTTATTGAACGAGACTTGTAAATAAATTTATGAATGCGCATACATATTTGTCATGGTTACTCCGAATTCTCGCATTATATTTAACTCCAATACTTTGATATAATGTAATTGTGTTATGTATTTGAAAACATACACAGGCGTAGTAATTACAATAATTTGAATATTTGAAAAGTTATAGGGAATTATTCGAGGTATTTTTTTTTATGTAAAACTGAAAACATTTCCCGTTTTACGCTGAAAGTGGTACGCGGCAATAACCCTTATTTAATGTATTACTATGGTAATTAATTGACAAAATCTGATCATTAAATGTATCATATTATGCTGAAATCCCCTAATTTTTTGAACTGCTATTCAATCTTTGATTATTTTTCAATTCTGTTGAATTCCGAATGATATTGTTGATCTTTTATTTGTTGTAGATATGCATCTTTGTACTTTTGCTGTGCTGTCGAACAAGGTGATAATGAATTACTAACTTTAGAACTCATTCACCGATATGTCGAGCTTCTTGATAAGTATTTCGGAAGTGTAAGTAACTCAATGTTTAATTAAACTCGCAATAAGATGATTTTCACATGATGTAGCTTATTAATTTGTGGATAAGCAACACTTGTAGAATAAAAAAATAATAATTTTTATTTGACATTGATATTTTAGAAATTTTATCATTAATATATGATTTTTATTGAATAATTAAATGAAAAAACTATTAAAATTTTCAATGGATTTGTTTGTAACTTTGTAAAAGTTCATCTTTAACTCCTTGAACCATAGAGGCCGGTAAACTGACCTGGATAGGTGACGTTTATACCCAAAAGTGTGGTAGTTGGTTAGATAGAAAATCCTGAATGACCCAAGACTTGTCAGCAGATTATAGAACAGTCCTTAGCAACCAATAAATGCTACTTGTAATAAGGTGCTACTCCAATAAATGCTACACGTTGCCTGACGTGACTCAGTTGGTTAGAGCTTGCTCTACCAATCACGCAGGTCTGGGTTCGATTCCCGGTAAGATCACAGTGAATTTGAGAATTATTCAATTCAATGATGTGATCGAAGACTGGGTGTTTGTGATGTCAATTCACATTATTTCCTCTCCTCCTATCCTTCTGATCCTGTAATAACTGGGTGAAGAAATAGTGATTAGTCAGCCAATAGTCCTATTCTAGCCTAATCCTTTTTTCCTACTACTCACTACTGAAAAAAAAGTGAGGTTAAGTGACTGAGTAACAAACAGTTCTCGTAGAAAAAACTTCTGTTGAGATACCTCCATTAGGAGGCCATACGCTCCACATTGGGGGCGGACATGGATTAAAAAAATAAAAAATAATAGATGTTTTGTCTGTGTGGAAAAATATAAACCGTTCCAAGATTGAAATCAGGCAATAATATTTTTGTTATCCTATTTAAAATTTATTATTAATATTATTTGTATACAAAAACCAAATCAAGAGTAGACTGTTATTGCCAAAAACCCTTTTTTTTTGAGCTGGTTCAAAAGAGTCCGGGGTTCCAGTGCTTGAAGCTTCAGGAGCTCAGGGATCAAAGAGTTAATATGCAATTATTGTAACTTTGTTATACCACTTGTTACAATGCTTGTCAATTTTCGCTTCTGTGGACAGATTTCCATACAACATTAAGTGTGTAGGTATAATTTATCATTTTTTAAGTCTTGATGTCTCGTGTCTTTCTACTATTCAAGGTATGTGAACTAGATATAATCTTCAACTTTGAGAAAGCTTACTTCATCCTGGACGAGCTGGTAATCGGTGGTGAACTCCAAGAGACCTCGAAGAAGAACGTTCTGAAAGCCATCGCCGCCCAAGACTTACTCCAGGAGGTCAGTAGTCCCGCTAACGAGCTGCTATAGTCATCTCTTATATTTAATGTTATACATATCTCTAGTGCCTGAAGTGTTTGTCATATTACCTTATATGGCCTTCTGTTGTATAATTATATCACATATTCCTCTGAATTTTAACAAACTACTGTTACAAATCTAGCCAAAAATAGATCATTTATCAAATGGTCACAAATTTTTTTTAAATTTGTCAATCAAATTTAAATTCAAAACTCTACGACGATGACGGTAATTTTTAGTGTATCTTGTCAACTTTTCAATACTTAACTCTTAAATTATATGGGAAATAGCTTAATGACCGGTTGAAAGGCATATAGTCACTAGCAATTTACAAAATAAAGACATGTGCCGACGTGTCTTAATTTATGAATTATTATTAATTTTTCATCGTCGGTTTGATCTAGTCATGGATCTTTCTCTAATGAATAAATCCAAACGATCTAATCTTTATGGCGAACGAGAGAGTCACTAGTCTACCACACTGAAAACGGTTAGTTGATTTGCTCGGCTAATTGGATGCCCTACTGGAAATGTTGGAATCGCTTCACTCATATTCTTAAACCTTTACAATACAAAAATAGTGTAACTCAATTCAAATGATTCATTTGTTTTTTAGTAAGACTAAGAAAACAAATGAGTGGCTTTTTTAACATGTGAAGAGAAAATGTCTCAAAGTCTTTGAATATCACTCAAGTATCTCATTTTCTTATAATTATAAAAGCTTGACCCATATCTTTATAGTTGAGTTAATAAATATCAACAAGAATAATTTTTTAAGACTTTACTATCATTATTAATAGTTGTTTCGGAATTGACGAATTGTCACAACAGTAGCCTAGTCCCCAAATAACTAAAGTTAGTAAAAGTTTCTAATTATAGGATTTGATGGAGCAAATCGATCTAGATCAGTCTGTTGTATTATATTCATGATTTTACTCAGACAACTTTTATCTTTTTTTAAACATAGAGATTTGATTTGAATCTGATTGACCAAAATGTTTTTTTTTTTAAAGTCTTAATACCTATTTACTATGAAGGAGGCTTTGAAATTAAAATAATTAATTTACATATTTGACAACATATTCGTAATAAAACATATTAATATCAATGTAATAAATAACTGCTTTTTTAACTTGCACTAACAAAATATATGCCGAAATTTTAATACTTCTATATAATGTGGCTTACCTAACCTCCAATTTCAAGAACTTTTAATTTACTTTTTTTAACTTATTTCATACTTCACAGTGTTTATATTATTAGATATGAGATATAAATGGAAATTATAAAGCAGTGGCCGGCAACCTTTTTTACTCAGATGATCATCCCGAATAGCTTGCTTTTGACCGAGGGTACTATATCTTAATTATCCTCGATTAAGGAGTCTGAAACTACAGAAAAAAATAAAACGCAGTGTTTTAATCAAAACACATTACAATCAAGTGGGTGAGACTTCTTCTTCTTCTTTGGCCATGTTTGCTCCCTATGTGGAGCGAACATGGCCAAAGCACTCACGTTTTACCATGAGTGACTAATAAATTAAATTGTTGCTCTAATTAATCAATATAGCATAATTTACCTGTGAAAGAAAAACAACATCTATTTATATGTCTATTTACTGGAGTTTTGTGTCAATGTTGAAGAATTTGTGTAATTTTGGCAAGTACTTTCAATGTGTTTGGTTTGCCGACCACTGCTATGCGGTATAGAAATCACTCTTCAAATTATAAAGTACAATTTACAAAATCCTCATTTCTTTAAATTCTGTGAAAATATTCCACATCATAGGGTTGTTAGTATTTATATAATATTTTATGTTAGTATATGCATACGAATAAAAAAATCACCATAAAAGACCAATGAATAGCGTAGTAATTTAACGTTGCCTTGCACATTTGAAAGATTGCCTTATAATGTATGTTATGATAACTATATCACTCTCGAGTGCCATGTCTTTACTGTTTCGTAGTACTTTTGTCACGTAAACCAAATTTTTGGTTTCATAGATTTTTTTATTTATCAAGAGAGATATTTAGTTTGTTACAATCATAAAGTAGTACATTACTATATGATGATGCTGTTTTTATAACTTGAAATGCATTTCGTTCATTATAAAATTATAGGGTACAATAAAACGAGGTGTTGCAACTCGCATTGTAGAATAGTAATGCCTCATTTAGACCAACCAGGAACGCGGCCGAATGCAATACAGTCTGAATGCGACTTACAGCACTCAGCCTAGTGAGCCGACCCGTGGATAGAAACGATTTCTATTTCAATAGGGTAAAATATCAAGGTATTTCAGTTCTACAGTTTTTTTAAATAGCTTTAACTTTTTAAAAAAACTGTAGAACTGAAATACCTTGATATTTTACCCTATTAAAATGGAGTTCTACCAAGTAAATGCCAAATCAATAAATAGATTTCTATTTCCTCGCCCCATGGGATAATTCAACCGCCTGTAGCATGCCCTCGCTCAACTAATTGGTGTGTCTGAACAGGCGTTCGATGTGTTAAAAGTTTATCGACATCACTGTTTTTATTTTTGGAAAATAGAAGAATCTCTTCATAATATCCATTGTTTTCTCCAGATCCGCTTCTTTCAGGTTATTTAACTCGTCTTGTGATAGCTCTTTCTTCCTAGAGACAAATCGATCGGCATATTTCATTAAAAGTGTTTTTATTTTACGAAAATAATTCATGTTGGAACGATGTTGAATTAAACGAAATGTGCGTAAAAATAAGCTGAGTTGCTTAAAGACTTAGATGCGTGTAAATGATTTACTCTGTTAATATTGTTTGTCCGCTGCACACTCGGTTGGTCTAAGAGAGGCATCAGTATATTGTATGTGATGATAAATAAGGAAACATCGTCAATGTGCCTTCACTGCGCCTAAAACTATTTTTCACGCACAATAATAAATAATAAAAGTATGTTCAATCGAATATATATCAATGAAATGCGCATGTTAGCTATTTTTTAAATATATTGTATGGAAATATCTCCTCTTTGCTTAATGGAAATATTAAGACGTTATAGCAGACAGTTTTACCATAAACGTATTAAATAAACTATTACAGTATGACACCCTTTTGCTATCCTTTTTTTATTACTTTAATAATATGTGTTTGCTTGGTGTTGAGTGTGAAACTACTGTGCCTTCTACTGTGGTATCATTGCTTCAAATTCGCATAGTAAATATATCGATGTGAAGTGACATCACGAGGATTGCTACGTTCGCACACTTGGCTTTTCCGCTAATTAATGTTGCCGTTTTATTCTCTTCTGCCCGCCTGCTATAGATCAGCGTCGGCGATACTTATTGATTCTCCGAGAGGCTTAGCAAAATCACCTCACGTTCGGCGGCCCGACTCTAAATATAAATAATAAATATTTCCTACGTTGGTAATTCACAACACTGTTTATTGTACATACAGCACTTATAAACGGTCAGTTTCTATTGACGCAAAAAGATATTTTTTAACCGGCAATCAGTTGCCGTATTGAAGTAATTTGTGGTTGAAGGATAGCACGTATTTAGAAAACACAAAATCAATTCTGCAACTCATTCGAAAGTAATTTCAATCACCAATTACTTACATTAATTTTGGGTCTCTTTTTCACAAATAACCGTACCAAAAGATGATTGATTATTCTTCATTAAAATGTACGGAATTGATCAATTTATTGTTATTCTAGCAAAAACTCTCTAATTTATTAAAATTAAGTTTTTAATATAGTACTTAGTGATGCGACCCAGCTTAGTTTGAATCTATTCTTTAATATTTTAGTGCTAATTTAATTAACCGATTGTCTACATATCACAATGCATTTTAATTTCATGCATTATTTGCTTTTAAATGTTGTAGACAATATTATATATTGGAAAAGAACCCAAAATTAACAAATCACACGGAATAAAGCAGAAAAAATATCGGTACGGGGAATATTTTTTTTATGAGGTGAGATTGTTATTATACTGTGACAAAATTTTTGAAGCCAGGGTCCGGTTATGTATTTTTTAGTGTTCATCCGGTGAATACAATCAATGATACCATATTATTTAATGATGTACGTTACTAATTTTATCACTTGTTTTTCTCTGTTTTATCACACGCCTGACAAAAGGATCTCAAAGATAATCTTAACCAATAAGGTTCTTTTTTAGTGATTGCTCGTTATTTTTGTTTGTGGTGATTATTAGTTAGCATGATGTGTTTAATTTGGAATTATCTATTGTATTTTTATAGTATTTGAACCAGAATTATACTTTTAGGTTATTTTATTTTCTATAAATGAATTTAAAAATTAGGATCATGCGAGTAAAAATAAAACCCTTTCCTATTATAATGTACTTGTAGGGCTACTGATGAAATATCATTGAGAACATTTTCATCACTTGAGGCTGGTTTCATATCGAAATAAATATATTTATGCTTGTGACAATTTTTTATATCTAACTCATTATTATACATATTGCCCATAACGATTTATCAAAAAATCTTGTATTTCAAAAAGTATGTTTTGAGTTATAACGATCGTAACAAACAAAGCAGTGTCATTTTGTATCATTTTGCAAGATTAAAAAATATATCTTAGTTATTAAAATCATAGTTTTAAAATACAAATGAAAAATAGCATTTCGTATAATTGGAAACAATTAAATAATGTACTATTGAATTTCGTAGAAGGAAATGTGAGATATATGCAAAAGCTATCTTTACAACATTTAAAAACGCGTTACCCAGTTGTGGTATTGAGTTGGTGGTACAGTTTTAACAGTTTGGAGACACTTGATTGTTTACAACAGTTAGTAACAAAAATTGACACATTGTGTCGTTTACGCTGTGACACATGACTTAAATAGTTAACAAACTACTGTGCTTAAATTCTCACCTGACGTTTAATTAATTAACCATTGGTTAACTAATTAATCTTCAGGTCAACTACCAAATTGCAATTTGATGTTGAAAATCAACAAGGATACTATTTTGTATTCGAATAAAAGACTTCATATACCTCTCGCAGTATTTTTTTCCTTATTAACTAAATAATAAATTGAAGCACTTTGAAAGTGTTCACTGAAAATTCTTAGTGAAGTGGCATTACATTAAAAAATAAAACACTTGTTCTAATTCCAAATTTATTTATTTAGATCAGGACCGGTTGCTAAGGTAAATAATGAAAACAAAGTATCTCAATGATATATTTACTACTAAGATTATATTAAGAAAAAATACAGGTTCTCATAAAAGTATGTTTCTGGTTCTCTTTTTATTTTTTTTAATATTTGGTGTTCACTTAACAAGTTGTATTTTCTATTGACTAATTGTATTTGATGATATTTTATATTACCGCTTATGGATATTTTTTTTGTATCTGTAATTAACTATTTTTAAAAACATCGTGTTTTTCATTCTCTGTAAAATATCTTTATCATCAAAGAACGATCTCACGTTTTGCCAAGTAGTTAAGCTTACAAACATAATTTAGACGTGATTTGACTTATAATTTGTTTATATTGGTGTCAATATCTTGCCAAATTGAAGTATTAGTCAACATACTAAACTATTATATTTTTGCTAACTGGAAATAAGTCTTATATTGATCAAATATTGTAATATCATTCATACATTACAGTTGATTATTTTTCAGTAAAATTCACCAGCTTTTCAATTATAATATGGTGAATTTAAGATAATGACTGGCAATCAACGCCACATAAGATTTCTTGATGGACCCTCTGTCCCTGATAATAATTGCAGGCACGGTTTATCTAGGTCAGTGATGGCGAACCTAGGGCACGCATGCAAAAGATGGCACGTACAACTATTTAGCTGGGCGCTTAAACAATTTACAGATTATTTTTTATTATTAAATAAATCAAGGATAAGTCATCCAGTTATTGAGAGTTGTTGTCATTGAAGGTTGTGTTTGCCTTCTGCTATTAGATTCAGCGGTTGTATGTTGTAAAAAGTTTCAATAAAGATAAGTTTGTCCATCTCTTACAAATTTTTGATAGTGTATTCTGCTGTGGCCATTATACATGCCTAAATTTAATTAACTCAAAAAATTTCTACAGTTGTTCAATCAATAAAGAATGAATTTTCATCATGTTTCAAACAATACAGTGGATTTGAAGAGATATCAAAATTTATTTTATATCCATACGCTGTGTCGGCAGATACTCTGCTTTTGATGGTCTTCGAATGGTCGAGTCATAAAGGTATAGAAATGCTATTAGCTGATTTGGGAAAGGAATTGGAAATAATTGAAATCAATCGATAATTACAGCATAATTTTATCTATTTAAATGAATAAATAATTTAAAAAATGCTCATCACATATTCGACAAAAAATATTCAGGAGTTTTTGGCACGTGCATGTAAAAATGTTCGCTACCACTGATTTAGGTTATTCACAATGAATTATTATTATTTACACATTACCGGTTGATTCATTTCTCATTACAACCGTAATTTGTATGCCATCTCAATATGTGTAGTGACTGATTTATCACTGCCTATGTAAGAACATTAATTTTAATAAATTATTATATTAATATCAATTATACAGAGGATCCTCCGAGAAATACTGTTGTTAAACCATGGAATTGCTTTTATTCTCTTAAAAATATAGTGTACAAGTAAGTGTTTGAAGAATATCTGTTTTCCAAACATATATATATATTGTAAGTTTATTTGGCAAAAAGTATTAAATTACCCAGAACATAATGAGCAACGTTCCCTCTAAGCTGCGCTCGTGCGCGGCCGCGCAGCAGTTGGAAAGCCCCCGCGCACTCATTCCTTATTGGCGCGCACTACAAGACAGTTGTTCAATTAATATATGATCGGTCCGCGCAGCTAACCTCTTACCTTAGAGGGAACGTTGATAATGAGTATTTAATCTTAGGGTTTATATGATTGTATGACATGAACATCTTGAAACATCTTGAAACCTTACCTAAAAAAGTAAATATTTCATGTTTAAACAAGAATACGGTAAAGAGATGTCAGTGTTCTTATCTTTTATCAGCCATTAAGGTTAAATACTTTGAGTAAATAGAATGACCTATTTTTTAAGATAATTTAGAAACAACTACTATACTTTTTATGTTACAAAACACGCTACGTAGTCACAATAATCATAAAGTATTATCAATCGTAAGGTGTAAGGATTTTAAATATGTTATTTGTTTTTTTTGTTAATATTTGTTATCAACTTACAAAATTAAATTTAGTCCAGCTAACATTAAACAATTATTTCACATTTAAATGTTGTAGGCTCATTTCAACTGACACCCCCATCTAATATAGCAGTAATTTACTTTTGGTTGTTTTGCTGGAAAGCAAAATACTTAAAAAAACTTATCAATTAAAAATGAATCGTCTAGAATTCATACAAATTAATGAAAGCTGAATAAAAAACAATTATAAGTATTAATTTTTTTGCTCTGACAAATGAAAACAGCTTCTCAAATTGGGCGTGTCGATTTATTTTTAAATTAAGTCACTTTTCTGTTTTCAAGAATTTTATTTTACAATTTTAATATTAATTCATTTAAAAATCGAACAGTAGTAGGAATTGTATGTTGATGATACCACCGGTTACTTCAACCCATCAAGACTATGACTTGCACAGTATGCAAAAAATGCACTGTTTTGACGTCCATTTATAATAGCTAAAGATCAGTTCTTATAAAAATTAAATTAAAGTTTTAGTTATAAATGCTTTTTTATCGTATTTTTTTAATCTAAAAAAACTTTACAATGTTTAAATTTGCAAAGATAGAGTTTGCGAATTTGAGCTTTCTCATTTCGTAAAGAATTATTCTTATGAGGCTATTATTTAAAATGAAGAAAATAATAATTATTCATTACTACAGTTGGAGCTTCTTAGCATTACCATATAACACCGATAAAGCACACCGGCCAGTGTGAGTCGTACTTTAAATAATACAAATTGACAACGACTGATGTCAAAATCACTAGAAATGATTTCAAAACAGAAAATCATTTTTTAATTTATTTGTTCAAGTACGGCTCATTCTACCATTCATTGAGATTGAATAAACCGCCATCAAAATCTATTTCAGGTATACGTGCCTGAAGGGTTAAGGTAATTCATCTTTAAAAATCAGACTAACCGCTTGTATAAAAAATTAATAGATGGCATGACTTTACCACGAATAAATTCAGCTGTTGATGAATTTATAATAATATGAATGTTGTAAAAAGTGGAATGGTATTAATTTAATAAATACACTTTTTTTTCTTCAATTTTATTGTTATTTGATACCATTTGTTGTTTCTTGTCAGTCAACATAGTTCTATGTGATTACATATGTTTTTTTTACATGCAGAATTGATTTCTCTATTACATTTCATTTTTTATTATTTTTCACACATATTTTATCTGATGGAACCGTGTTGATCAGAAGATAGATTTAATTATCCCATGTTAATATCTATTAACTAATTATGAGACACTTTTTAAACAGCCATTTAAATGAATATTGTGTTGCCATTTGATGTTCCTTAAAATTCATACTATTTTAAAACTTTATTTACAAATATATATTTGATTCTGTTTGATTGATATGGTACATTAATAAAAAATATATTATTTTAGTTCTTATAAGGTTAATTCATTTAGCATCAGAGCGCCACGTTTGTATATTGGCGTGTATAGACATAACAAATAAATAATTAGCGGTATTAATATTCATTACCTAAAATAATGTATGTGCCTTGAAAAATCACATCCATTCGTAAACATTTTCCTTTGCTAAAATTAATGCAGGAATTAAAAAATTAAAAAATGAGAATTGCTCTTGCGGAGGAAACTAAATTATATGACAGATTTTATCGATATTCAGTAACCTTTTTTTTAGACTTGAGTACTGCTAATATTCAATCTACAATTTTATTTTAGTTGCACAAAACAGTGTTTTTTAATGAGGGCATATTCATTTCATATCCAAATTCAGCTAAATTATCAAAAATGTATAAGCAACAATATTTTGAAATTTCATTTTTACTTGTGGGGCGGGGCTAGGGGTTGAATAAGATTAAGAAACACTGAACTAGACTATTCTATACCAAACAAGTAGTTAGTTATGTTCTTGAGAAAAGATTTGCAATCCCTGTCTAATTTAACCATTTTATTTCTAGTTATGGAAAATCAGTTTATCAATATAAATAGAACGATTACTTTTTTTAAGAAAAAAAACTTACCGATTTATGCCAATGACTATTATGTTGATTGATTGAACAAGATCATATATTTGCAATAAGGTCATTAAAAACCGCATACAAATATGTTTTACTTCCTAAAATTTTAATTTAACTAATAAAAATACCAACAATAATTTAACTGTCCTACTTTTTTTTTCAAATTAGATTATTAAATTATTAATCGGAATATCTATCATCAACTTTTTGGAGTTGGCAATACAATAGTAACTAATTAGGAAAAAAATGATATGCATTTAAATTTTTGGTATTGTGTGTTGAAATTTTGACAATTTTGACAATAATTTAAGACAAAATAACCCGTGTGACATTTTCTATATCACAAAAAAGGTGGTTGGAAACCGATGCCTTGCAGAATAATGCTATAATATTATTTAGATTTAAAAAAAAAAAAAAATTATTGGAAGTTGGCACACTCCATTTGTTTCCTAATATATGTGTCAAATTAGATTTACACGAGCAAAATATGAAACATTTTTTTTAAAATATTGTTAATAAGCTTAAAACATTTGCATGTCATGTTGTTTTATTAAACCAACAGTCTTAAAAATAAAAATAGTACCTGGATATTTAGTACCTTCAACAATTTATAAAAATATTTTAGTGTTTGTTTTTGTTGTGATTTTAAAGTTTATTTGAATGATTTTAGAAGTTTTAATTATTATATATATTATAAGAAAATAATGTTACAAACATTTCTATTAAATAGCCTACGTACTACAGTGAAACTTTTCATTATTTTATTTTTTTAAAATCTATTATTTGAACCGCGCTTGTGTGATGACTAGAGTTAAAGTTGCTGCTTAAATCCAATCACAATGGCTTCATTATCTGTTCAGTAACAATAGTTTCAAATATATTAATTTTCTTCGGAATAAATACAGCAATGACATTTATAATCGCAAAGTAAAATGTAATTTAAACAGAATTCATTGACAATAACCATTGAATTGTCAACAACTAACTGACAAGCTGAATGTGTTCATAAAATCAATTTGACAGCGAATTTGTGTTCACAATACGATTTTTTTTTTGCAGTGTTTCATCACCTAAAAAACCAACTAAAAAATGATTTAACTAAGTAAATCGTCAAGTTTTTGCTGTGTAAATCATTTTTTTTTACATTTGAATAATACAATTAAATGAAGCAGTGTGTTCCGTAATATAGAAGTTTCATTTAATTATAGTTCTAAAAATTATATTTCTTGTTGTTTCCTTTTATATGATTAATTAATGTTATTGTTTTTCTTATTATGTTTTGCGAATTTAATTTTATAAAACGTTTACTTATTTATTTTGTGAAGCCTCAATCATTAATGATAACCATTGTTCTTGATTTCTTATATTGAATGTGTGTAAATCCTTATGTACGTTTCGCAGCATAATTCTCGTTCAACAATTAACATTGAGTCGATGTTTGTCAATTTGAATTTCAAAATTTTTACTACAAAATCTTTGAAGAATCATTGTTTACTGTAATAATTATTATTATATCGCATGAACTTACCTGTCCCAGTATTGATAATAGATTTAATGGAATTAACAAGCATTGTGTGGACATTTAAAACTTCATACAGGACTGCATGTGGTGTATTAGAACTTTGGGTACGACCGAGACTACATTTGGAACTCGCAAAACTACTGTTACCATTTTGATCGCCTCCTGGACTAACATTTTTACTCAAATTTACTGCCACAAAAACTGTGATGTGCCAATTGTAAACTTTCTTATATTTTATATTCGTAGCCAGTTCTATTGTAATTTGTGTTTTTTTTTAACAAGCTTAAATTAACTCTACAAGCATGGCAACCATAACTTCGCTTCAGTTAACTTTAACTAGAAACATAGAAGATATGCCCAATTATGATTATGAGTGTGACCGGTCATGTGATGTCATCGTCAGCTTTTATTTGATGTAACCCTGTGCCAACTTAATTACTAAAAAAATACAATGACATCAGTAATGTCACCAACAAAACTAAATGTTATTTCACGAGGCGGTCACTTTGTTTGAGGCTTTAATTAATAATAATAATATGGGAAGTATTGTTAAAAAGATGTGATGTATTGCTTGCTCTGTTTTGCTTTTTGTATTTTATTGTTATATTCGAAAATGCTAATGTCTTCTGGTAAATGTTTAGATATCAGCATGTGTTTTTTTGACTGTGGTCCTTTCTATCATTATAGTCTTTGTTTTTCTTTTTTTTATATGAAATATATACAATGGGAATGTCGCGTTTTATCAAAATTATGGCTGTTTTAATTTCTATGTAGATCTAGATGCCTCATACATCCTTATCCCGATAAACATTTTAATAATTAACTTAAGTGCAAAAGCTTGGAAGACTCACATTATTAAAACAGGCTAGGCTTTTTAAAAGTTAAACAATCATTCTAAATTTGTTTAAAATGAAGTAAAACTTAAAATCACATCATTGCAATTCCGCTGTATGAAATGCTGAAGGTGTATGTTAATTTTAGATAGCAAATATATTTTTATTTTTCATATAATCTTAATTATTACCATTAACTCATTTGGGTCTTATCTTCATCGTCATATATCTGAATGAATGACAGTTAGTTCTCAGCTGCATGTTTTAGATTCTGCAGTTAGATCCTTTTTCGATGTTTACGGTAGATTGTGAGTATAAATCTTATGAAGTAATCGTGCAGCTGAATCAATTTAAAACTCAGATCTTGGTTAGTGATCGATTTCGCGCTGACAACTTCTAAATTTCACTATTATTATCCTTAAGACAAATACAAATTGATTTTATTATCGGTTAGGTTGGTATTTCTTTGGGTGACTTGGATCCTTTTGTCTGCATTTGACAATTCGTACAACGTTAATAACTGGCTCTGTTAAAATTTGTCTCATATTAACACATTTCTTTAACAAACATGAAATTAAATTTTTCTAATTTATGGCAAGTAATTATTTTTTACTGAATTGCAATCGGTGTTGTGTTCTATTTAATTTTGGAATCGTTTTAAAGGATAAGATTTCAGTGTAAATTTAAATAACATTTAATGAATGAAACATATTTTAACACTGATAAACATAAAAATCCCAAAAAGATATGTCTGTATTGTAATGTATTTCGTCTACATCTTTGTATATACAAAGGCTGTGTAAGTATGTATTGTACATTATTTTGATTTTTTATCGCCATTATTAAATTACACAAAATCCTAAAAGAAATAAAAAGTCATAATTTTAAGTAATTCTAATTACATGTGGTCAGAATAGTTGAAATAGTAAATGCAAATATTTTCCACTGCGTTTGTATCAGTGAAATCAATAGCGGCGCTAGTTTCTCTCGACAACACATTAGAACGTTAACTCTTTGCAACCCGAGAAATACAAGGTTCTAAGTGTCTAAAAATCTACAATTAGAACTCTGTAGTTCTCGGGTTGCATTTTAACTAGATGGCTGCCATAGACGAGATATCTCGTATCTCGTCAATAACTAATTAAATTAATAGTTTCAAATTATAGCCGGCATGCTAGGTAATTACTATTAATTATCTACGGTAGCTAAAAGGTTAACAAATTTAAACGGCTTCATTTAAATTTAAATTGTATGCAATTAAAATATGCATAAATATATTTTGGCAATAGCATTTCAGGAAAGAATAGGATGAGCTAAATCATTTTAAATGCTGCTGAAAAAATTCATTTAAAGATACTTTTAGAATGAATTAGTTTAACAGGGGATTAAAGAGTATTAGAAAATTATTATTTTATTGATTAATTTACTGTAGAGATCTGGTTGCCAAGTGAAAATGAGATATCAGAAATAATTTTAAACCATGATATTTAACCTGAGACTCACTAAATCAATATTTTGTGTATCTTACACTAGGATGAAGCTGTGGACGGTGCGTTACGGGATATCGGTCTTTTGTAGCTGGAATTCTTCAATCGCCAGGACTGTCAACACTCCTGCCGGCTTCTGAGCTTACAGCAAACTGAAACACTTTACCTGTATCGATAAAGATCACAATTTATTTTAAATCGCTGCAAATTACGCAGGTTTAAAAGTTTAATATAAACGAGTGCTTTGAATTTGCATTTTATATTTGATCAGTGACTGTAAACTTTAAGTCCCAAGTAAGTATTTTAAATAAATCTCGAGTAATTGGATGACAATAAGTCATAAGGATATTTTAAATTGTCAAAAAGTCGGTACAGTGAATACTTGATATTTTGTGAAGACACCAATAGAAATAAACAATAATTTGAAGAAAATAGCAAAAATCATTTTGCATTCCCGTCTAGAGCAGATTTTTAACATGAAATTGATGAATTTTCCTTTTAAAAATATTTTTTCACTCTCGGATTTGGATAATCTTAGATTATCCAATACACGCAGAGACGCTTTGTGTAAAACATTGATTTTTCACTTATGGGTAAGTAGGTAACACGACAAACTGAGATGAGTATCTTGGGGTACATTATTAGAACCTATTCTGTCACTGGGTGGGACTCTATTAGTGTCAAAGCAACATCAAAATACACCAGACGAAAGGGAAATTGGAGCTCGGCTCCACCAGCCCCATAATTTGATGTATAGATATCAATCAATTCTTCGGAACCTTGAAAAACAACTGAACATTCCATATATAATTTGATAATGATTGCGGTGACTCCGTGAATGGCACACTTGTGTGTCTTAACCACTTCATGCTTTTGAACGAGCAGTGTTCGCGCGCGGCGTATGTGCCATTATTTACTAACCTGAGCACTGCTTGCGTATTTGGACTGGTCTGCATTACTGCTGTTCGCCAGTTGTCTCTTAACACTTGTAGAGATTTACGCATATCGTTCCCTCTGTTTGAATGTATTGATAAACACGGTAAAATATTTTGTAAGTATTATTTTTCTAAATTTAGTGAAAAAATGCATTTTTACAAATTTTACTTATATTGATTATAATTTTGATATTCAAGATCCTATTATCATGGAGAATGACAGTGTATGGGAGGATTTGAACTTGAATAATTCCGACAGTGGATTCTTAAACTATAAAAATATTTGAACTTTTAAAATAAAAAAACCTGATGTTTTCAGTTCACTTTTTGTTAAAAAAACTCGAGCATGAAGTGGTTTAGTCAACATTTAAAATAAACGTATCATGTAGCAGGAATGTATTTGTTTTGTGGTTTACTTCATATTATACCTTTTCCTCGATTGTGAGATGAATAGTATAAATATTTGTAATACTGAATACCTACCGTCATGTCTTCTGTGAAAAAAGCCTCGCAGATAGTCTACAATGCAACTGAGATATAAAGTGCTGCCATTTTATTAACAGCATTTTTTTTCCTTATTATTTACACAACTGCATATTTTTCTTGTTAACTGTCACTTTTTTTAATTACCTTCAACTTTGGCTATCTTTTTATATCGAGATATCAAAGTCAATATTGACAGAGGTTGTTTATCAAGATTTAAATCCATTTATTGTTGCAAGAAAATTAAGTTCAACTGTTTTTTTGAATTGACAGTTCATATCGGTGAGTTTTTTCAGTTATATCTTAAAAATGTGCCAGAACTTTAAAAAAGAATATAACTTGTCCCTTCAGTTATACATTTGCAAGTAATACAGAAGTAAACGAATAAATACACTTACTTCTTGTCATTCCTGACATCTCTTATGAAGTCTCCAAATAGAACTTTGTTTCTCAGTAAAACTCATGCATTTTGCAGATGAAAAGTTATTCACCTCAGAATTATATTAGATTCATTCACAAGTGAATAGTATTGAATCAGAAATTTAATAAAATTATAATATAAGTTGTGTGTGCAATGGCACATGAAACTTTGTTATCCAAGTCTACCGATTATGATTGGCATGACATTTTTTCATAAAATTGTGACAATTTTGATTTTATTATTAGCTAGCTCTGTAGAGTTATTGTTATTTTGTACTTTTTAATATAAGTTACCCATACTATGCTACGAATACTTAAATAGAATAAGATATATAATAAATTTTCGTGATACAAAATATCATCGAAATGCCAAAACTAGACTTCCATATTCGTTAATAAACCGTAAAAAAAATAATTTTTAAATATGCCTAAAACTTGCCTAAAATATATTTTTATCATTTGAGTTTCAGTACGTCTTTTTTAAAGGCATTTCAATAAAAATTATTCTTTTAGAATATTGTAGGTTCTTAAAATGGAAAAATGCCAAGCTTCAAAGCCTAATTTGGAGTTGATAAAGTTTGAAAAGATATTTTACCTATTGTCTGCGATACAGAGAAAAATGCCTGATTTTTGACAGATTTTTTGGTATTTTATATAGAGATTGGAATATCTTTTAAATAATTACAATTGCTGTATCTCTACCTTTCATATAAGCGTTCTTATATGATAATGTATGCAATAGGACTTAAATTTCCATGCAGTGTTCATTCATGACTTGTATAACGATCGTCTGTGGGGGAAAGGTTAAGGTTTCTTTTTAAACTACAATCACTGAGTAATATTGATTGTTAAATTGAAACAAAAAACTGACATTCTGTCTTGAACCCATGATATTCTATAAATTTATGATTTTATAAGCCTCAATCTAATTAATAGCAAACCATATACAATTACTGTTTTTAACTATCTTTCACATAAGACAATGAAAGAACAATCATATCTTTATTCACTATCATCCCAGATGTCTTGTCTCACGTTAGTTCTTTTTCTATATTTATAAAGAGAAACGAATTTAGAAATATCTGACAATACACCTAACAGTCAAGGCGGAAGATTAAAAAGAAAATCACAAACGCCTATGACGAAGATCTCAAAATTTAAATATCTGTATTTGATAGTAAAGCTCTTCTTACCATTAGATCGTAGAGCTCTTACTGACAATTATTGTCAAAAAAGCCTTTTGTAATATTCAGGTATTGGTACCTATTATGGGAGATTTTTCAATAAATTGTCCATTTAACCACTAACTGGCTTTCTTTTGGAAATGCGCTTTATAATTGAAAGAAATGATTGTATATGATTTGCTGATTATCTTTGATATATAGCTGTTGCATTTTTGAAAATGTCTCACACATTCACTAGCAAATTCATATTATCTTATAAAATACCATTTTTCTCAAGGAAAAGTTAATTCAGTATTTCTTTATATCAATTTGTGGATATTTGATATTATTGACAATATGATAAATTATTTTTTTCTAATTAAGTACCTAGTTAAAAAAAATTAAAAATATCTCCAAAGTTGGCAAAACTCTTTGAATGCGATATATATTTTCTATGTGTCAAAATTGATAATGGTTAGAATTGTTTTACATTAAACGTCCAATATGTACTTAACTTACTATCGAATATGTACACATGTATTAATTATTACAGATAAAGTCATTCTTTTGAAGAGAAAAAACATACTGCGAATCTATTATAATGAAAAGAATACAATTTTGGTAGTCATTAGGATATTATTTTGTTTCTATTTTTAGTATAAATGTAATTGTTTATTACCACTTTTCAAATCTGAGTGTTCAATATAGTAATAATAATGCCTAATATAATGATTCATTAAAATTGCTTTTAAAGATTTACCTGATTCTATAATATTAAAATGAAAAAATCACATAATTTGAACATACAATTTAGTATGTACAAAAAGTTTCAGGGCAAAAGTTTATTTCTATCACACTATTTGCCAAAAGAACAATAACAAAAGCAATGTTGTTATTATAACTGTTTTCCACACACTTTTAGAACAGGGGTGGGCACGCATGAGGTCAATGAGAGCCACATTCAGGTTTTTTTATATATTATATTATAAAGAGCCGCGTCATAGTTAGATTTAGTGAAACACTAATTTCTCATTTTTAAAAATGCTGATGATAAATATGAAAACAAAGATTAGGGGCATAGATTTTTTCATATTTCTTTGTTGTTCATATAAAACTACTGAGATTCAATAAATTTATTTTGTCTTACAAGTCTTAAGTGCTATGTAAAATATACTTATTAAAAAATGTAACTTTCAAGTATAGATATTTTGATTCTAGCAAGAGCTTTCAAAACTGAATTATAGAAGTAGATTGGTGCTGCATTTGCAATGTCTGATCCTCTTTCATCTCTAATAACTCCAGTTCCCCATCCTCTTTTTCAACTAGTATTATTTTATAAATTGGAAATCTTTCTTCACTTTTAAATGGGCTCACAAAATATTCAACCTGATACCTAATATCGAAGTGACCACATATATTTTGTCATCATAGCTTGTTTCAATTAGTCAATTTAGTGGATTGAATTTTTCAGTGGAAGCCTCACTTAATTCAACAAAGAGCCGCATTTGCCCACCTCTGTTATAGAACACCATTAACATTTATGATTTATGGTTACACTGCTAATTGTTTAAAAATGTCATAATGTTTATTTTATTCAGTCATTTCTGTTAAAGTACAAATGCTATGTTTAATTTGAAGCATTCCTACTATGCCCACATTATATATTGTTTGTTAATGTTTATAAAATTTTATTTCTGTACAGGTGACAGCAGATTGGGTCAATTATTTTTGTTATTATATTATTATGTATTCAATACTATTTGATACTTGGCAAACAATCTTTCATACTGTGACTTAAAATATTGCGCACATTCAAAGTTTCATTCTTGATGTATTGTATAAAAACAGAGCTTTAATTTATTTTTACTAAATTGATGGTGAAGACTGTTCAAATAATTAATACAAGAAAGACATTTAATATTTACAAATGCAACAAAGAATCAAATATATTTGTGATCTTTAGTCAAAATATTTCAATTTGCATATTGCAAAATTTTATATTGGTGTACTAATCAACCAAATTTTTTTGATAAATGACAATCTGTGGGAGACCAACCTGTCAAAATTTCTAAATCGTCAATTTATGACAATTTTTTGATAGGCAAAACTCAGGTTGCACCCAGTTGCCCAGTTCACAGACAGTAGAATGACCAAGTCGTCAATTTTAATTTTATATTAAAAAATGAATCTTCACAATGTTACCACTGGATCCATCGAAAATATTAACACTTATATATTATTTAGATCATGTAAAAGATATGTATATGAATGTCAGTCTGAAGATGTATCTCAATGAACTGAAACACAAGTCCCACCTAGCTGCATAACCAGTAATAACATAGTTACCAGTTTTAATTTAATATTAAAAAATATTTTCACAAAGTTACCGCCAAATCCATAGACATGATAGTAGTTTTTTTTTACTGGGTTGGAAGCTATTCAGTGTTTCACTGCATTAAGACGTTTTATTCAAGAAATATCAGATATTTACCATAATTCGACTGTAGAAAGGCAAAAGGACGTAACCCACTTATAACAAATTTTACAGGAGACACAAACATTTTTATGATTTTGGGCCAAGGCAAATTATGAAGTATACACAACCTTGAAGTGCACAGATACTGATAAACTGTTTTTTTGATTGACTTAATCTAATATTAATTTAATAAATTGTTCAGCAAAAACCTTTTTTTAACTCGATGGCTGCCACAGACAAGATATCTCTTAAATTTTTTGTACTCAACACGCCAGAGACGAGTTATCTCGTCAATCAATAACTAATTAAATTAACAGTTGCAAATTATAGCTGGCGTGTTAGGTAATTACTATTTGTTATCTGCGGCAGCTAAAAGGTTAAGTCTTTTTTCTACAGGCCCATCTCTTTTCAAACTTAAAAGCTAAATTTAGATACCAAGTTAGTGTTTTCAGTTAACACACTTGATGGAACATGCATCAAGTTTTTATACAGTGTGATTATCGATAAAAAGCTCTTTTGAAAAAGCTGTGGGCTACGACCTTTTGGCTTTCCACAGTCGATATTCATAATTTAATTTTAACCAACTATAATTGACCCAATCTACTGCAAACTATTAAATAATATAATATATATTACATGAAATATTAATATTTCTAATGCAGTCATTTTTTAGTGTCACCATACTATGACCAAAATCTATTAATATTTGTGTTGCATGTGAAATTGTGAACAATATTACATTTGTTTTCTTATCACATTTGTACGCAATGTTAATAAATGTGCAATATTAGTAAGTGATACGAACGAAGCTTATGTTTCACACAAACCATTCTTAAATTCCGTTTTGTAAAATAAATTCATATATTTTCTATGTTTGTATATAAATAAAATAAAGATTATTTGTAAATTTTAACATAATCGTTTCATTCTCCATCAACCCCATTTTTTAGTTTGCGGATAGTCAAGTTAATAAAGCAATACACATCGTCAACTAAACTTGTAAAAAAAATGTTAAATAATATTAAAAGTGACTACCTTTGTCAGATTATTTTTAAGATTAACATAAAACACATTTTTTGTACCAATTCTACAATTTCATTAAATGATTAGGACATAAGAGTGAAACCGGTCTCAATTATTCAATAAGATTACAGAATTAGTATTCTGAGTTGACTCGAAATTATATTGCATATACAAAAAACATTCAATAATTTATTTTTACAGAGATACGAAAACAATGAGTTGGAGTATGAAACTATTGCAATACATCTCACTTTTGACCCGATCCTCCATCACGTCATGAAACTGTCGAAGAAGTTCTATAGTGACATGGCGTATCACCCTAACCAATCTATCAAAAATTGACTTAACGACTACGTTGATTACCCTCACACAAACACAGTGCAACCGCGGAGAGTCCTACTGAAACTTCCTTAGACCCCCCACATTCACATGTTTGGTTGTCTACATCTGCTAAAACCCCGATCTCAAAAACCTGAAAGACCGCCGCCGACACTGTTGGTTTGACCTCCTCTCGAGGGTAAATAACAAAAAAAAGAGGGCAAAAGATTAAAATAATAATTATAAAAAAAAAAATGTTAACTGATCAGATAAGCATAACCCCAATTAATTGCAGCTCGAGGTTACTGAATCAACCACTAGTGTCACCTGTAATGCCTACAAATGAGAACTAATACCATCACAAAAACAAACTAAAGACCACGCATCCGCCTACGCCCAGGTAAATCCAGGACGCTACGCGGGAAAAGCAACATCAAAATACACCAGATGAAAGGGAAATTGGAGCTCGGCTCCACCAGCCCCAGAATTTGATGTATAGATATCAATCAAAATCTTACTTTTATACAACAGCACTCCATAAATTTGTGCTTTATAGTATGATATCATGTTTATTCATTCAACAATAATTGTCTACTTATAGTTTTTTCTTACATATCCATGTCCACTTTACTTACTACTAATCTTTCTTTGTAAGTCCCTCTGCGTTTGGAAGCTAGATCTCTCCATCTTTTGTATCACTCAGGAAATAATTCATTGAGGGCAACGGTTTTAACCCACACTATTACTTACTTCAATTCAAATCCTTCTTGCGTTATGTATAAGTGTCACAAAAAAATATATAAGGAATACGAAAAAACACTCAAAAAATACTTGTTCAGTGTGACTGCCTGGTTTAAACTGATTTATCTTTATACAATTTGAAAAAACACTGACAGAAAGTTAATACATACCAGTCTCAAACAAAAGCCTGAGTAAAGTATATTAGTTTATGAGCCTGGGCAATAATAAGAACAATCTTTATTTTATGTTTATTTACTGTTTGTTCAGAATGTCAACACGAGTTACATATTCAAATGGTCTTTATCGTATTTGCAAAGATTTTGCCATGTACTGATAAGTATAACATGGTATTTATTTAAATTCTTTGTATGTATTGAGTAACCATATCATAACCATTTCACCTACTTATTAGTACACTACGAGGGTCATAAAGTATTACGTTTCATATTGGCTTAACACGGAACGTGGGATGTGAGATGGTGTACATAGTAATATATTTTCTTCAATAATATTTTGAAATAAAACATAATTCTGCTTCTTTGGAATTTCATTTTATGTTTTCAGTCTTTTTCCAGAACCATAGAACACAAACGTTGATTGCCTTATAGCCCAGTGAAAGGAAAGTGTTTTAATACCAACTGTTTTACTTTCAGGTTTTTAATTGTATACAAGCTGTGCCTATCTGTGTACCTTTTTGATAAATTCTGTGACCTTGTGGAAGTTCATTTTTAACACATTATTGGCGGGACACGTAAAACTACGTTTATCGCGTACTGTCGGTTTTGTTGGTATATTGACTCATAATTTAATGGTTTCTTCAAAATAACTGCCACGGCAAGTGACCCTTTTTGACAATAAGCAATAAACCTCATAATTTATTATGCCCTGAATGTTCGTTCACACATAGTTTTTTTTTAAAAAGGCGCACATGTTTCTAGAATATTTAGGGCATCAGATTTCACACTTCCAGTGATTGTAAATTTGTAAGAATGAGGATTTTATATTATAATAATTTATATAATTGTATGGTATGGATTAATGTTATTTTTTATACAGAATATTTTGAATATTTCATATTGATAACAAGTGGAGTGCTATCTTCTAAATTAATAACAGGTTATTATATTCAGCTTAGAAAAATAGTGAAATAATGATGTATTCAAAATGTTTTCATTTTATTTTTAATGACTAAATGTCACATATGATTTCTTTGAAAATTTCAGCCGAAAATATTGTTTGGTTTAGAAGTTGTGTTGATTTTAAGAATGTAATATATTTTTGCGCTAATCACTAAAAAACGCCCGCTTACAAAATGTTAATATAAAATTAAAACTTGGTTCCTCCACTTGTGTTATAAATTATATTGTGACACGTATTTCGCCTCTTTAATATGATGGCTGCCACAGACGAAATATCTCGTTAAATTTTTCGTGCCCAGCACGCCAGTTACGAGTTAACTCATCAATAATTAATTTAATTAATAATTGCAAATTGTAGCCGGCGTGCTAGGTAATTACGTACTTTTTTCTATGGCAACTAATAGGTTAAGAAGCATCACAACAAGTAGGGTAACAAAGTTATCAAACATGATTTTATATTAATGCGTCCCTTATTTATTAGTTTCTTGTAGATGGTATTTTTTTCAAAAACCAGATAATTTTGCTTAAATACAAATTTAAGATTGTCACGATAGAAAAGTATATGGGCACTTTTCAATCAAGTTTTTATTTTAATTTTGTTTGTCGCCCAATTCTTAATGTATTTAAGTCTGTGTTCAGGTGATTAAAATTCATATATATATATATATATATATATACATAAAACATCTAATAAAATATTTTGTATCAATTTATAAGAATGTCCGTATAGCATTTTTTGAATTTGATAATGTTTCTTACCCTTTTAATCACCATCTTTTCAATCCTTTATATTATACCTGACTGACTGGTGTCTTTCATCTTTTACAGAGAGAGGAGCTCTTGCTCTACTTCTCTTTCTTTTGTATTTTGATTTTGTTTTTGATAGTTTCATTTCTTTCCCCCTTTTCTCTTGCCTCGTGCCTGTTTGATTCTTGTTATTAGTGGTCAGTTTCCTTTTTATCTGTCTGGGGCTTGACGTCGCCAACCAGGCAGATGAGATAGGGAGTGGTGGAAGTAACGGGGGGCTTAGGGAGGTTTGAGCAAAAGGACCCCTGTGGTCTCACAGAGTATCCATATGATATATTATATTTGCTCGTACTGACTAATATTTTAGTGTATTACACACAAAAATATACAAAAAAAATAATTGTGGCTATGCGTCAATCTGGGAAGAATATTACTTATTATTTATTTTACTTATAAAAGGATAAATGAAGGTATTACTTACAAACTCGGCTCATTCCAAAGTTGTTGAAACATGAACCATGAATGTAATTTATTAGATAAAAATAATTTTTGAAAGTATTTTTAGAAATCAGTCTCAAGCATGGCTTGACAGCTTCCAAAATATCTTTCCAAAGTAATGCAAGACTAAAAATACTTTTAAAATGTACACTATTTTTCAAAATGAAATTCAAGTTTCATTTTTTAACCATTTTGGAATAAACCCTGTTTGCAAGTAATACCCTCAAATGAACCAATTCTTTATTATTTTAAATAATTCTCTAGAAACTACCTGTCACTTCCAATTTGGTCCTAGATTTTTATTTTGTGCATGTGACTCTTTATTGACGTTGATTCGAGGATGGGAATCGAGCTGTAAAGCAGTTTTACGCTCAATATTATATTGCTACTGATTTGTTTACAAAAATTTACATTATTTTGTTGATTTGCAGCAAATAATAAAAATAATGTGACTGCCAAAAATGACTGATTGATTTGTGTAGTATATGGATACTGAAGAAATAATAATAATTCAATAAATACTTGAACGTACATGTATGGTGTTACTAATAATTATAGCAAGGTTTCCCAAACTTATTGTGCAATGGAACACTTTGTAAATCTGGAAATGTTACCGGAACACAACTTATTTTTTAGGTGGGTTAATTCATAATTGTAAAAATATATTTTATTAAATGACTTATTATTTATTAATTAATTTAAAACATGTTACATAAACACGAGTAAATAAAGTAAAACGATTCAAAATCTTCGCCTAGATATTTGACTTCTAAACATCACTCGATTTTGAATATGAAGTAGAAGATGCTGTCTTGAAGAAGTGTCTTGCAGCGTAGATTACCATTCCAAAATTTCGCGGAATACCTATATAAGTCCTACGGAACACCAGTGTTCCGCGGAACGTAGTTTGGGAAACCCTGAATTATAGGGTTAAAAGGGCCCATACATTAAGGAACCTTGTTCCCGGAACTATCTATGTAATTTCTCAGGAACTATGTTCCAGATCATGTTCTTGAACACACAAGGGGTCACAGAAACATCACCCGTTGAGTTTATGTTGTACAGGCTGCGTCCGAACGAACGTTAATTGATTTTATTGGATGCAAAAATGCGAGTAAATTTAATTACTAATGTTTATAAGCTTTTTACAATTAAAATACAACTATTTTATCATCCACTATGACAACTTATTCTTATACCATAGACAATTCCAATATAACTTATTATGGTATATGGTTTATTTTGAAATCTGTCACACAGGGAGACATTTCAAAGTCGAAAATAGATTTCTAAAATGACGCCCGATGAGTTGATATCGACAATTGCTGCCTACGTATATATTCTCGCAAATAGTATTCGGTTTTTATGATTATTATTACATGTATTCCACAATACGTCATATGTTTGGTATGAAGTCATGACAAAATATACTTTGACAGCTCGTCTACAGCTGCGCGCGCATGCATGTTCCCGGGTTCCTCGTTTGTGCTCTATTTTAGACGGTGAACATGGGAACCTATATCGGGTAACGTGAAATGTTCCACATTACGGCTTGAACACGTGAATTTTGTGTTCCAAGGCATGTTCTGGAACCATTTGTTCCTTAATGTATGGCCGGGATTAGTATCTAAATTGAGCGACGTTTGCGATAATGTTGTTCCAGCCCTAGTTCCAGATCCAGAGAGAACGTGTCAACATTTGTTAATTTAAAAGTTTCTATCGAATAACTTCGTTTTAAAATGTTACAAATTTAAAAAACTGTATTTTATCCACATAATTTGTTTCAACATTATGATATTGAAAGAAGTTTATTCCAGAAAGGTCAGAAATAAGTCAGAAACACAAAGATATACCACCCATTTCTACTTAAATCAGGTCACAAATAATTATAAATCATGTGTGCTATTGAGCTATGAGATAATTTATTCTTTTCATATTGATGTGCTTTGTTTTCCAAGCTTCATATCACCAAGTCATTATTGCGCAGTTATTTAAAACATGTGTTAGATGTGCAGTTATTTAAAAGATTGTAAGTCGGGTTATACTTTGCATCGTGAAATGTAGGGACAGTTTGACTAAATTAAAGACATATTTTTTTGATACATTTATTTTCACTATTATCAATCTTTTTATATAATTTTTTATGCTAAATAATATGTTTTATGTTTAATAAACATTTTACATGTACAATAATAATAAGATAATATGTAATTGTTAAATTTTAATGTAATAGTTACTTAAAAGAACGTAAAGTAAAATAATGTTTGTACGTTAAAAGGGCATAGCCCTGATTGGCAACTGAAGTGTGCGCAACTGCCGCTCGGCATCAGATAATTACATTGCTGCTCCGCATCAGTCTTGTTATTCATAACAGTCACTGTTTTTGATCGATAACAAGCTCTCGATGCAATATTCTGCAGAGATCGGTAGATGGGGAGCAACAATATTGCTTTAAGTCATTCACCGTCCGTCTGACCGATGACTGTCGCTACGTTAAACTTAACTTTTCACCGTCATCAAATAGCAGTGACGGCAATAGGTTCTAATAGAACATTTTGATTGTTCTTGAATTGAAAATCGGCAAACAGGCCAATATTGAAATTATTCATTTCGCAAACTCCGATGACGGAGCGTAGAAGCGCACACAAATAATTAAACAATACACCCGGAGGCTCGGAGCCTCCGTTTGATTTTATGAGATGATACAAAGCGAACGATGAGGATATCGGGCCGCGCTGGAGGCAGTTTTGAGGTGCCCCCTGAGCCCGCACGGCCCCCGCGCGAGGGCCTCTCCGCCGCCGCGACAGCCTGTGTCCCGCGCCGCAGAGGGGTCCTCGCTCATGCGGAAAGTTATCGATTTAATGAAATGTCGCGAATGATGATCTGCGATGATGATTGGGGGCGCACTGGGCGCGCCTGGAGGGTTGTTACAGCCTCCCGACGCGTCGGCGCCCGCCCCGCAAGCTCGACTGACCCTCGTTTCTGTCCAATACTACTCAATATCTTTACTCTTCGACGACAGCCAAGCAAATATTCAATATATAACTACTCGTCAGTTGCCCCGTGTAACATTTATTTTACACGTATAGAGTGCTATCTAAAATCAACATTTTCGCTGTAATGAATACGAATTCAAAACACGGTTCAGGATCAGGCGAGCTTTTGGGAAAAGTTGTCAATGGCGGAAGATCGGATGGCCATAATCTTCCTAAAACTTTTGCGGACGACTCACGAAGGAGTCCCTGAATTTTTAAGCGGACTCCCCGTCGCTTTCAGCACTCTCTCTAGTGACCGTCACTCCTAGTTCACGAGTGACCTTTGAAGTCAATCGCGATAACACATCTTTAAGTACTCACATTTTGTAAGATATTACAATTTTCAACGGCACCGCCGCAGTATAAGATGTCCGGTGAGATTTGCACGCTATATTATAATAGTCCGCTACAAGTTTCCGAAGCACTCTTTACCGGACGACTAGATTTCTTCGAATCGTGGCATTCGAAAATTTTCAACAGACCGACGTCTGATTTTGGATTTTTGTTCACATAAATGATAAATGTTTTATTATTTTAACCTAGACAACAATATTGTAGCTTGTGTTGTGTCATTCGCCCTAAACGACAAACGTATGTTTCACTATTTTATTAATTTAAGAGACTAGATTTCTCTGAAGCGATCGCCTCGCCATCCGAGGGGGATCCGAGAGGCGAGCGCCGTCGGAGAGTTACTATGGTTTTTAGCCATAGGGCCTCCCAATTCCTTTGGTAAAATACCATACTTTTAGCGTAACATGTTCAACATTACAGTTTACATTATAGAAACTTACACATTTTCATATCTAATATTGTACTTATACACATAACTATAGTACAAATAAGCGTAACATCGCCGTCGACAGAGAAAATGATCGACCTTCGGTGGGGACCGGCGCGGTGCGCCTGCCCCCTCCTATCTGTATTCAAGGACGACATTATATTATGTAAACGAGTATTTCTACCGTTTTAAGTACGAGTGAGTAAACGATAAACGGAATATTAAAAATAGAATTCAACAAAAACGATGAGATCTTCGATCGCATGACGCCGTCGGAGCGTCTCGCTCACCGAAACCAATTAAATATGCGGCATAAAAAAAATATCCCTATAATATATAACATTTTGCTTTCATATCTGACTAGACATTTTTTTGGTAAAACTTACAACTATTAGAAACAATAAATAGACAGTTTTTTTAAGTTTCGAAACACTTCACTATCGTGTGTATTACATTGTCACACAATTTCATTATTCACCTGAGTCGGGTAAAACGAGCGGCCGTCTGACCTGCTACGACCGCGTTACTATTCACAAGTCTTTATTTCGTAGATTCATATCGCCTGCGGCCATTTCTCGGAGCTTCATTTTGACTTCATCAAATGGGTCTTTCCCACCCCCGGTGCACCTCGATTCCGATCGCTCGTATTTTAGCTTTAACTATCTCGATTCGTATCGAATTCGCGCGACCGGCGAGTTCTTTTATATGAGCCCTGAAAAAGAAGTACCGCGTTAACGGCAGTCTTGTATTTTATAAAGCCGTGTCGCACGAATTCAAAGCGGAATCGCCTTCCAATTATATAATCTTTTCCTGCGCCATCAAAATGAGCGATCCGAGTTCAAGGTGGCGGGAGCTCGCGAGTCATATTTCCGATGATAACTTTTGGAGCGTTCGCAGGACGCTCGAGCTCCGGCGTTACGCGGGCGGCGTCGGCGAAGGTGAGAGGATAGCGTCGTCGGAGAGCGGTCCAGGTTAGATCAAACGCTCGCTGTACCAGATTCAAAAGTCTTCCGTGTCGGGATGAGGCGAGAGAGCTCCACCCATCGACGGTTCGGTGTTGCGTCGCTTCATCTTGCTCTTGAGTTTCTTCAGCATTGTCGCCTGATGGATGCGAGCGAGGTCAGGAAAGGGCAAACAAGTGACATTCAACATCAATGGCAGCAATATTGTTTTTCGTTATCATATAATATATTTTTAATACGATAGAATGTGTAGGGGATAAAAATTACTTTTATTAAGAAACGAGGTCGCTCCCCTACGAAAGTGGATTGCAATTTTTACAACATTCATATTGTTTGCTTGTGCTTTTTAAATATGTAAATAGTTATTATATTTGTACATTTTGATATTTTTATTAAAAATTAGTCAATCAATCGACATCTCAACGCTCCGAGGTCGATATCGGCCCCGGGGATTCGGGTGAATTGATTTTATTTGATGCAATATTCAATGACAGAAAAGTTACAAAATAGAAATCAAATAATTTCAGCTGGCAACGGAACCCGAACGTGGAAATATGTCAATCGTAAGATACAGCTTAACTTTAAAATGCACCGAACAGTCAAATATCTTAACTTCAAAGAAATTCTCTAATTTGTATAATTACTTTGTATTGTATTGATAAAGTATAAATGTGAGATACTAAAAAACAAGAATAAAATTTTGATGAAGCAAAAGAAGAGAATACGAGAGTACATAGATACATATTTATATATTTTATATATATATATACATTTTGTCCCGAATACTGTTCATTTTTTGGTTGAATGCAGTCAGAACAAAAAACAAATTTCAAACACAGGTTAATAAAATGATGTGAGAGTTAGAGTAATCTCAAAAGCGGTAGCGATTCAAAATGTTAATTTGCGTTAATCGGTTATTAAATACAATCGTTAAAGAAATGTTAACATTTTGAAACATGCCTATATTATCACTCGTTTCTAAAATTGTGTGTAATTTCAAAATGATTATTACATGAAACTGATTCAATGCTATGATACTATTCTGAATAAGGTAACTATTCTCGCCTGACGCGGAAGATCAGAGCGTGCTTTCAAGTAATGTAATATTATCAATTGATAATTTGTTATTTTACACGCTACCTAGAATGCATAGAGTGTAAAATATAATTGTTTGTATTCATAAGATTACTCGAACGTCTACATATTTTAAAAATAGTTGAGAAATTGTCTCGCGTGATCAAATAATTAGCGCATTCGACTGACGCAAATCGTTGTCCATCAAGGAGACAACGAATGCACCGTGTGATATATATATATAAATATGTAATATATGCAAGATATATATATGTAATATATACGCATGCCAATAATGCCAAATGGCGTGATGTGACGATGGAGGGTAACGGGTGACGGGTGACGGGGCGGACGTGAGTCGGGTGCGGGGAGTGTTCGACGGATAGGAGGGGTTAGTCACGCGCATCCTGCCCCTCTGCTAGTTGAGGCTCCGTCATTCGCCGCTTGGCCTTAATTTTCTTGAGCATCGTCGCCTGTTATCAATACACCCCCACAAAAAAATCATTTTCCGAGCTTCAGCAATCGCGCTTCTGCCGCCGGTTCGAATTCGCCCTCCGGCGCTTCTATCGGTAAAAGGCATTACCGATGCGAGACCGGAGACTCGTCACCGTGCGACGGAAGCGCGCTTGTTCAAACTCAAAACCGTTCGGCACCGGGCGTTCTGTGTTATTTTATTTGTGCAAAGATTTTCATTACATCTAATAAGAATATAGGCTGACACCGTTCATCGTTTCATTTCTCCAAGAATCACGACCGCAAACGAATGCCAACGTAACCTATCCGTCACGTAACATTTCCAATTGTAACAAACATTTTCAAAATATTTACGTCTCATGTATTGAATAAGTAACGTCATAAATATAATAAAATTCAACATTGTTTATTAATATTTCTTTTAGGTACTCGCGGCGTTTGTACTACTTCAAACTATTACGGTAGTTATGTTTATAAGTATGAATAGTTTAATTCATAATTGCTTTATATGATTAGCTAGTAAGAGTGATTGCATTATTCATATTAGCGAATTGAAATCAAGTTTTCCGAATTCAGCAAAGAAAACTGATATCACTTCTTTATCACTGGCAGTGATCGGCTTCGTCTTAAATGAAAGCATAGAATCTGCACACTTATTTGGGGTCGGAATTCTTGCAAATTGACAAGGCGATGACATTTATAATTGTAAGATTTCAATGAAACAGTTATTTACATTAAATGTACACATCGATTTTGTGTGCAGATATTTGCATTATGAATGCATTCTAACAAATCATCCTAATTTTAATGATCATTTAAATGCTGCATGTCATAGCGTACGTTAAGTTATTCCTCTACACGAGAAGTGTACAGCTCGTTCGTAAGTCGAGTCAATTCACAAAACAGCAACAACACAAAGCGAATGACTAAAGATTAGATTAATATTAAAAGTATATTCAATGACATGGAATTTCTAGAGTAGAATTCCATCGACAACAGTAAGAATACCATAGTTTGCAATTTCATTTTGGTTTATCACTTATTAAATTAATTTGCAAATACATGTTTAGAACATTCACAAGAACAAACTAGTTGTTGAAATTAAAGGTTCTATTCTCGGGTTACATTTCTAATACGAAAGACATTTAATTTCTTACTGTCGTCGGGTGTTTAAAGTTAACTGAACACATATATTGACAGGAGACCATTTGAACAATAATATGTGATTTTAAACTTATTCATTGACAATTATTTGAGTTCGTTCTAGGTACAAAACTTCCGTATGTATGCATTTTTAATAGTGCACTCGAAGGATGAGCCTATTAAGTAATTTAAAAAAAAATATGATGGCACAAAATGATTTTTTTGCAAATTCATTACATCTATTTTTTAACTTTAATTGACATTGAACCCTTAATTTTGCTTACGCAATGTAATCTAAAAATATTTAATAGGTAACCATTTTGACGCTTAATAAAAAAAATTATGGAAGGCAAATTGTTGGCAAGATGCATATTTAAGTATAAATAATCATCAACAGCATCTTTGAAGCCAGAAATTTTTAAAGACTACATCCGTATACTAACGGAGTGATGAATCACACAACTGCCTTTATTGTGGAAGTCACCGATCCGCACCCTATAGAATGCATCGTACCATATATTAATTATTTCAATCAAAGTACATGAAATCCCACCGCACCTGACAGTGCGACAGAACATTGTTCTTTCCCAAAATATAATTATACTGTGTGTAAAATAAATGACAGTTAATAATCTGAACGGGCAGGGGGGCACACGAGCAACACGCAACGTAAATAAAAAATAAGTATATAATAATAATAATCATAAGGGAGGGGACACTAAAGGACACCAAGATAATTTTTAGTAAAGTTTTTTTCACGCATTTTAAATTCTCCCCGTTTCACTTCACTTTTGTTTCAGTCTCTTCTGATTAGTACCGGAGGTCGTGGCAACGAAAACGTTGCATGCGTTTTCGATATTATCGACGTTATTATTTTTTAAGAGCATCATTGAAACGGCCTCCGATCGTTTTGTTCGATCCGTTTCGACCGTGATGCTTAATTTTTTTATATCGTTTGCGGAATTTGAGTTTCTGCTATCACCGACGCAACTTTTCTCATGTACTGACGGCCGACGCACGCTTTGTCTTCTTCAACATCGTGGCCTGCAGATATGTGAGAGTTTATTTAGAAAGAAATATGAATATATTATAAAGTAGCATTACAGTAAGAAAACACAAACATCTACATGCAAAATTATTCAACTTTCGCTATTTAGAAATAGCTTGAATAAGATATAATTTAAATATCAAAACCTTCAATGCGATTGATTGAAAAAAGCTTCATATTGTCCATCTTTCATGTCAAATTTGTTACGTATAAGTAAGGGAAATATGACTCACTGGCTGTATTTATATTTATGTCGCTAATCATTTACTATATTAAGACTGAAATAACGTTACTGACAAATTTAGTTTACTGTAAATATAAATTACAATACATTTCTTACAATCTGCCATAATCTTTTGGATAATCTATAAGTATAATATACCTTTATACACCTGTCATCTGTTATTTATCATCTAATCTCAACTTTTACTATAATGTACGATCATATGCATGTTTAATATATTCTTTTATAATTTAAATTTAATTTCAATATGTGTAAACATTTAAATATTATTCAACTGCTTCGAAAGAGGTGCTTTAAATGTCACCTTCAATCAAACCAATGTTCTTCTTGGCTAAAAACTTTAAGATTTATAACTCATCTTATTAGAAATATTAAGTTTAAATAAAAAAGCAAATCAATAACAAACCAACCTGCTTTAACAATGTAGCAATGCACCCATTTAACCATCCCAAATCAATGATTATTTAATCATTTATTTGAAAAATATAGCTTCTTAAAATATATAGACATTTGTAATCTTCGACAAGAGGAAAAATTGTTTTAATTTAAAGAAATAATTAAGTTTTTTCATTTGTAACATAAAATATCTTTTGCATCTACTCAAATCAGTGATAGATTTATAACTAATAGGCACTAACTTGATATTATTTTACTCCAGTAAAAATTTGCTAAACATCTTATAAGAAATTAATCTACAAGTTAAAAAGGTTTTTTTGTGAAATTATAGAAAAAAGTTGAACTAGATAATTGGTTACGGCCATGATTGGTATCTGGCGGTTAATTAATGAATTAATTATTAGTCAGGTGTGACCTAACCTAACATTTGGTGTCCTTTAAAATAATCAAAATAAATATGAGTATAATATTTGACTTTGAAAATTATCAGGAAGAAGATTTTGGTTAAGAGATGGGATTATCAAACAAGAATAATATAGAAAATAAGTCATGCACAAAGGATTGTAAATGTGCATTTTTGTAACATTCAACTAATATTGCATGCTGTCAGTTATTTTGGTTTGATGATATCTAAATTATTGTCATACTTTCTAGGTGAATTTTATTGATATTAATATACATTGGGTGTGTGTGAAGGTTCAGGGAGTCAAAAAATAAATCAAAATGGTGTACTCTGTGCAGATTAGGCGATGTTTTATAACTCTTTTTTGATTCAAAGAATTTTTATTTTTTTGAATTTAACGTGTGGCATTTTTAAATTAAAACAATTGTGGTTGGTGTGAAATCAAGATAAACAATTTTTATATCTCTGCTTCTTTTAACTGTGAACAATTTCTGCCTTTTGTTTTACTTTTTCATTTACTGCATACTTTAAAATACAGTAACTATACTACAAATAATGCTCAAAGTGAAGATGTATTGAATAAAAGAATTATTTGAATTCAACAAAAGATTTCTGAAGATTAAAAAAATTCTATTTTCATAAACATTGTTTAACAATATACGAATAATACTATTTTTTTAATTTGCCAACTACAGAAAAATCATTTTATGCCATCTGAATATTTTTTTACAATTTTATAATGTTAATTTATTGTGGAAAATAGATAAATTTCGCTCATTACAGTTACCACAATATATCCACAACAGCATGGAAAATTGTTTGAGGCATAACGCAACCCGAGTACCACAAGGTTCTATGAGAAAATTTTTGACAAAACAGAAGTAACAATGCTGCAGTCTTCCAAGTGCCATTATTGGTATACATTGTTATTATTGTTTCATCAAAATTTTTCACATAGTACCTTGTAGTACTCGGGTCGCGATAAGTCATTAATTAATTAACAATATATCACTGCTCTATAAATTTCCAACGTGTAGCAAGCCACGAATGCTTAAAGAAAAAGGTTATATAAAGGTTTAGTTTAATTTTTTGATTATTGATATTAAGGGGGAGTGAAGTTTTTTTACTCAACCCAAAATCGTGAGTGTCGTAATATTCTTTAAACAATATTGATTTGAAGTATAATAGTTCAGAACTTTTGTCGGTATGTGTAGTTGTGAGAAAATATTTTCTATATTTCAAATTTACTGCTTGTGAGTTTCTAAAAATCAAATGAAAATTACACTCATGCGTTGTTTATGTGAAGATACATGCACTCTAATATATTCTTTAAATACCAACGGTAGGTGTTCAAAAAGGAATTAAACAACAATATATTAATAAAATAAACTTTTCGGTAATTGGATATTGTAATGAATATTTTGAACACCTGTCGTATTAAGTATGGATTTATTGTTGAAGACGGAAATTTTTCATAGATTTTATGTAGTAAGATTTGTTTAGAAATGTGAAGTTTTATATGTATAAAAATTTGCTGTCAACATTGTTTACTTATTTTAACCAACATATATACCATCTGAATGGTTTTAGATAAGTTAAACTTTAAGGTACATTTCAGAGTAAGAAGTTTAAATCTTCAGTCTGTTGTATTTTTCAAATAACTTTCATTAAGCCAACAAGTTCAGCAAATTTTTGGACATTCATCAAACTTGGAATTCTGTATCATTTTGAGGGGATTTTCAGATAGTGTTAGTTAGGTGGGTAATATACATCGTAAGAAATTAGGGAAAAATAATACTTTGTTAAAAAAAAATTGGATTCCCTATTTTCAACTAATTTAACTTTATTTAACCTAGTCAAAACTTTATTAAATTCAGTGATTTGACGTATAATTTTTTTTTATTGCGTAATAGGACACCAATCTATTACAACGAAACATCGAAGCAAGTCAATAAATAATGAAATTGAAGAATTAAAAAGTAGCACAAACTGCATTTGTTTCTTTAAATTATTTGAATTATTGTAAAAGAATATAATTTTATATACAGATTTTAATAGCCTTACTTAATCTAACCTAACCTTACAGTAATCACTGATAATTGAATAGCACGTGAGGTTAGGTTAATGAACGTCGGTGCATATTAAATTATACAGGATTGCCAACATAATAGCATCATAGTACTTACAATAATCATTGATTGTAAATACTTTTATAACCCGCTCGAAATGATACTTTATAATGTTTTCAAACAATAACGTTATACAAACTGAAAGGTACTGTATGTGACGTTCATAGTAGTGTTAGGTAAATTGAGTAGTCTGGTATCAAAAGAACTGTTCCATACATCATGTATGTAACAGTTCTGCTTTTGATACCGGACGACTCAATTGTCGATATAATTTTTTCAGTTTAAAAGCTGAAAGATGCCATTTTTTTTGTAGTTAATGTTCAGTGTAGACAATTATTCCTTATTGTTTGTGTTAGTAGATTACTGTAGCTGATTAAAACAATAAAAAAGTGTTCTTAGATGCCAGTGAAAATTCATAAATGATTGTTGTTAGTTGTGCTCTTGAACTAGTTGCCGAGTTATAAGAGTACTATGCTACTGAAATGAATGTCGACTTTACCTTTAAAGCTGATTTGAGAACGACTACTTCTCCAGGCGACTGGACCCAAGGTTCCCCGTCAACTTGTACGGGTATGTCTGACTTGAGGTGAATCTTTATATGACCTCCCTGAAAGATGTCGGTCAGTAAAAGTGTTAACAAATTATCATCAGCAAAGTTAATATCAAAAAACAATGATTTGTAAACTAAAAAAAATAACCAAATGAAGCTTTAGAAATAAAACTTACAGCCATGTTTTGGATATTTGAAACAAGCTTATTTATAATTCAAAACAATGTAAGTTATTATTCTTGTAACAATTTCTTTCATTAACACTTCGCTAAAGCTGAGAATTGAGTTAATTAAAAATTTTACATTTATGATTTGAAAATATATTGGTTGTTATATTGGTCAGTTGTATTTTTTTACATAACTCATTCACACATCAAGCCCTGATTACGTGCACGACACGCCAAAAAAATTTTCATTTAAAAACTTAATTTTTTTTTCTAAGCACGTAAGGAATTAATTGTGACCAAGTGATATTTAAAATGATTAAACTAATATAAGTATTTGACACTATGGTCCAAGCTTATTAGTGTTATACAAAAACAAAAAAACATTTTTTTTGATCTACTTATTTGTTAATCTGCAGCTCATTCTGCTATTCATTGGGTATGAATCAGTCGCTATTTAAAATCTATTTCAACATTCGTGGCTGAAGTATTAAGTGAATCACTCTTTCTTATTGCTACTGCTCAATGTGTACCTGGTTCGTATCTGGAAATGCTTTATCCTTTATTTGATTGTATTACCTGTGCGATTCTCATTGCCGATCTTAGTCCTGACTGTATCTGTCCTAGATGAACGACACCTGTCACGCCTACCACTTCAAGCATTCCATCCCAATGATTCGGCTTACTGAAGTGGTCTTCCTTCTCAGGACCCCAAGGATTTGCTCCGGACCCCCAGCTGTAGGTCAAGATGGTTAATTTCATTATAAATAAGTTTACATACTTACATAAAAAGTTGGCTTGCCATACATAATATTTACTTGCCATATCGTTACTGTAGGAATGATTTGTCAAATATTTTAAGGAAATCGATATTTGGTATTTATTATCTTATTTGATTTATGTTGGGTGTGTGGCAGAGTGGTCATCGCTTTTGGCATTGATTGCGGTGTTCATTGGTTTGAATACCATATCGGCTTAGGAGTTGGAAGGTCGATCCTAAACCGATATGATCCAATCCTTAAAACGGTGCGTATTGAGTGTAGTTATCCAACCGCTAGTCCTACTCTATCCCTATCTTTCTATCTCTTTTTAAAATGAAAGGTTGCTCGACTAAGTCTCAAAGCTGTTTTCTTATAGAACAACTTTTGTCAAAATAGGTTTTACTAAAAGTCCACACGCTTCACATTGGGAGCAGACATGTTAACATCATCATGCTATTTTTCCTAATGGCATAAACATAAATAGTTATGAAAAATAAGTCACAAGAGAAGATATATCTATGTTTTAAGAAAACATTAAAATTCCTTTCATAAACCTGAGATTTCTTATTTCCAAGAAATGAACCTGAACGTGACTATGTAAGTCTCTAACTGTTTTGTTTGAGGATTTTTTACCGTGGCAGAAGATAAAATAATTGTGTCTTGCCTCAATATGTTGAGAATGATGATTCCCTCGACTGGTGGAAGTTCAACGTGTCGGCCGTCAACTTCGAGACGCAGTTCCCTTTGCAGATCCCTGCACAGTTTACCGCAGCGACCCACCATTTTCCTCAAACCCATCTTCACATACACTCCTTTATTGCGTAACCTGAAACATTACAAAGCCGAAATAAGTTAGCTGTCATTGACTGAAATTTTACTTTAACCTCTCACTACTCATGAATTATATTATCACATATCATTACCATTCTGGTAAAAGTTTGTAGGTAACAAATTGACAGTTTTTTAGGTAAAGTAGAATCTCGATATAACGGACAAAATATATGGCCAAATTTATAAAAAAACATCCCGTTAATGTTATACATGTCTAAATTGAGGTGTCACTGCTTGAAAACAATGTGTTGTGCATGATAATCACACCATAACATTCACACTCAAATTCGAGACATAATTGCTATTGTGCTTTAGAATGAAAATATAATTTTTTCAACACTGGCCACTGTTTCATGTTTCAATAAATGTATCACTTAGCTTAAAGCCATTGCTGGCGAAATGGATTGACCCATCGGAATGCCTATAGATTTGAATGTTAAGTAATTTCAAAAATCATATTTATTTTGTTTGCTGGGAACATTTCTTTTTTCTGTAGGCATTTCCATGGGTTAATCCATTTCGCCAGCAATGGCCTTAAATTTAGTGATACATTAATTGTTAAATGTCAGTTCAAGTTCATCAGTGTGCTTGAACACCTGAAGATGCTGAAAGGCGAAACTCAGGTCGTTAGTGACAAAACTTGTGTGAATGTACATAACTTGAACGATTCAAATTTAATATTGAAATTCCACCAAGCACTTTCAGTCGAAATCTTATATTGCATCAAAACAAATTATGATACGACCGTTGATAGTGGGACTATCAATTTTGTTTCATTATTTGAATCTATGCAGGTCACAACATCAAAATACCTATCAAAACAAACCTAGAAAAACACTGAAATACCTATAAAAAATGAATAATAACAGTGCCAGAGTGTAGCATCAAATTAATTCATATCTCATAGTAAATTGACACTTTAATCTGTTATTGAATTAACTTTAAAATTTAATTAAAAATTACAAATCATACTATCATTCCAAAGTGTGAAAAATTATGACAACTCTTTTATAGGCAGATATTTCAAATACAATCAGGCTTATTCAATCACATGCAGGCTGTTGTTTCCATATTGAAAATAAATTCCCTAAAAAAAAAAATTTATAAAAAATAGTGATTAGGTTTAATATCTGTAAAGTTCATTACCGACTGTTGAATTTATTTGGGTTCTCTTCTCGTGCATTGTGGAAGTCGAGGCAAAGATCAGCATCGATCCCGATGCCAAAATAGTTATTCATCACAAAGATTTGGGAATTATCTTCACTTTGAGAGCCTGCTGTCACAGCTGAAACAGAAACAGAGACATCTGTGATTAGAGTCAGCATATTGTTTCACTTGCACAGGTGTTTTCTTTAATAGTGTCTACATATACTGAAAAACAATAAAAAAATCAATGCTTTCCTTGAACAAAAGTCAAATATTAGGTTTAAATCTATTAAATTTCATACTCGTATTAAAATAATAGCATATAAGTCATGGGTGTATGTGCATTTTTACTGAATTTTAACAATTCAACGTTCATCCAAATTACTTATTCATTATATTCTTTTTGGTATTGTAAAAATATTTTGCCGATTCAAATGATAACAGTATTTTAAATACCGAAATATGACCCTTTAAGAAAAATAATTCCCAAGGTCATTCAAAGGAGGAATACATTTCATTTCCAAAATTTAGGAGAAGATCTACCAACAATAAATAATATTATTTGACTGTTTTATTTTTTTGATGCAAAACTATGGGGCAAAATATGGAAAGTATCATAAAGCTTGAAATAAAGTAAATAGTCTTGGAAGTGAGATATTATATCAATGACATACCAGGTTGACAGATATAGTTCAATTAATTGATGAAAAGGAAAATCTATTAAGCACTCACTAGGCAATTGCTTGGGTAATTCTTGATCAGGTTTATCTTCTGGATGGAAGACGACAGTCCACCTGTCAAGGCGAATTTCTTCAGCTTCAATTACATCCCGTAGCAATGACAATGGGTCTTCCCCACCAGTATAACCTGGACCCCAACGGAGCACTCGTGCTAAATCGTTACCTAAAAGAAAATTAAATATTTAAACTTCTACCAGTTTTGGAATATATTGTCAGTAAGGCGAAAGTGGGAATCCAATTATTTAATTTAACTGCAACATGGAAAGATTTGATCTGTCGAACATTAAGCAAAAACACACTCTTTGATGAAACTTATTTAAACATGACACTAGGGATCTTGAAAATTAAATTTACCACACAATCATATCTAAATTGCCACATGCAGTCTCCAGCAAAAGCGTAATATATTATGATAATAATTTAGACTGAAAATGTATTCAAAATTGTTTCCATTTTGATCTATAACAGTGTCAAATTGAGAAGCCTTTCTGTATTTTGCTTATCCACCGTGAAACTAAAAAATTTTAAATGTGTTAAACCTAATCCAAACAGCAGCATCTGATTGATAATATATGGTGTATTTATTTAAAAACCCAACGAAATTGATTGTTCAAAATGATTGCATCTCAATTTCATAAGCCGTTTAGCCACACCCATCATCCATTGCATCAAACCAGAATTTGCAAACAGGTGCAGTTTGTAGCATTATAAAATTGTACATAGTCAATATTTAACATTCTCGAGATGCTTTTGGTTCTTGGAGGGGAGTGTATGTAATTTTTTTTTCTTTGTTTGCAATATGGAAAGATGACAAAGTTTTATCATTTTAGAATTTAAAGCTTTTTTATTATGCGTTTATTTATTTATTTCTGACCTGTTCCAAGTGGTACAATGGCGCACGGCGGACTAGAACACTCGCTGTCTTGACCAACATTGTCCAAGCACTGCAGCACCCATCCAATTGTTCCATCCCCTCCGCACACTAAAATCTTGTAATCCTTTATGTGACGGAACACATATAATCTGTAAAAAATAATAATGTGTATAAAAACTAGATAAATCAAATTTAATTATAAAAGATCATCTAAAAATTAATGTTAGTCGTCACATTATATTAGATATTTTCCATAAGTCAACATATACAAACATTTATAAAAGAGTCGAGATAATAATTGATTAGTTAGGCATTATTTTATAATTGTTTTCAAATTCAGTTTATTACATAAATACTGAATGTAAATATTGACTCTTGATATTAATGTTTATTTAGACAATACCAAACATCATAAGGTGTTTAAAAATGGTAAGTGGTAATGACATAGAATTGCTACACTAGCACCATTTCAACATCCTAATTACTATTTACAAGTTTAAGGCGCTGGTTTCTGTCAACACTTTATCGGAGTAAATTTACGAATTGGAATTCTAATATTGTCGGTACATTGCCAGAAAATGTTAAGTCGAAAATTGGGTGTTTTGAGTTATGAATGCAAATCGATAGATTTAAGCAGGTCCACAAAAACAATTTTGTTGGCAGTTATTATGAGCAGAGAACTATAAATAACTGAATGCTTTTTAGCTGTCCAGATTTCTTATTTCTACAGCAATCCAAAGACGATTAGACGACTAAACGTTTATGAATTGTAAAGATTTTGGTCAATTGTTGTTTATTCATTTGATTTATCATCTATTGCCATGCTTCATTTCAGTTTGCTTTATAAGATTTGAGAAAGTTATATATCTCAAAACAAGTTTTTTTGGCTTAACGTTTTCTGGCAATATAAAAATAAATCAACTGTGGAAAGGAAAAAGGATTTAACCCAGTTTTTTCAAAACAGGTTTTTTTCGATAATCACAATGTATCAAACTTGATACACCTTCTATCAAAAGAATGCAAGCTGCAAATGCCGAATTAGTATCTAAATTTGGCTTTCAAGTTTGAAATAGATGTCCTTGTAAAAAATTAAAACCAAAAAAAAAGACTGAAATAAAGGTTTTTCCTAGACAAATTCTTGAATTAATATTAGATTATGTCAATCAAACACCAGTTTAGAAGTCTCCGTGCACTTCAAGGTTGTGTATAATTCATAATTTGAATATGTCACAAAATCATCAAAATACGTTTTTAGCTTGTAAAATTTGATATGTGTGGGTTACATCCTTTTTCCTTTCCACAGTCGATATGTAAATGTTCAAGTAAAGATAGTAGGAATTATCTGTTTCTGTGGATTATTCATGCTCTACGCCGCCATTCAAACCAAATAACCAGGAAATTGGTTTTAATCGTTCCTATTCTGGCAAAAAGTTGTTAAAAATAGATATAAACAAGTAATTTATTACATCAGTGAATTTTAGTTTTAATATCACAAGGAGAAATTTTAAAATTATACTTATAAATATAGGTCTAATGACTAGAGCGTTACCTCAAATTAATGATATTAACGTCACTCAATTGATTGATATTTACCCTGGCAGAGGTCCTCCGTTATCCAGATCGAACACTTGGTAGGGATTAAGCAGTTTGCGGAAAGAAGAAATAAGTTCCAGTCCCTGGCATCCACCAGACTTCACGTTCACAAAAACCAACAGCGGCTTCACACCAGCCGGCACCATTGACGGTTCAATATTTGGAAGCAATAAAACTGAAAGAGAAGATAACAGCATAATTGAAGACAGAAAAATGCCCATTTTAATTATGCCAAAGGAATGAAATTTTCAAAAATAACTAGGTATAATGGTGTTACATTAGCTGAAATCATATTTCTTTAGAAAAGGTGTTGCACCATTAGCAGTATGTCGCGCTTATGTAAACTCCCCTTTTAAATTTCCCTAGAAATACTTTAAAAATTACATTGATTATTAGAATCGTATATTTAAATAGACGTTTGTATATGATTCAATTGGTAACCGGACCAAACAGAACAAGACTGAAAATAACATGAATAAACTAAATATAAAAATCAATAAATAATATTGTTAACTTGTTGTTTTTTCATGTTTTTTCATGTTTTGTTTAGTTCAAGTGTAGATGTAGAAAATTGGGAAAAAATATTATTTTATTAGGATAATTACACACCTAGGAGGCTTTTGTCTTCCATGCGTGCCTCCCTCAAGGCAAACAGAGCTTTCACAGCACGGTTGGCATCTTCGTAAGTAATCACCATAGATCCATACTCATAGTAAATTGGTCCGATTGACGAGAATTTGTTTTCTGTAACATTGAACAAGAAATTGCAAAAAATTAGAATTATATATCATTACGGCAAACAAAAATTTGACAAAATTTATGGAAACTAGCAAATGAAAAGTAATAATTAAACAGTCAGCCACACAATATACCTGAAGATCTCAAGATGGTTAAAATTAAAATGAATTCATTTTTAAAGGTTCTTTTGCACTGTGATATTGTCAGACTAATTATGAATATTGTGAAAATACCACAATCAAAACTTTACAGTTCACAAATATTTAGAATAAGGCCTTATTGGCAGCATCCAGTGTGCAGCATGATGTCACGTGCATCATACACGTGATCTGCTGGCCATACAATTGTCCTGAGTGGCCAGAGAGTGTATAACATGCACGGTTCACACGACGCTTCGCAAGACACTGTTTGCTGAGGCCTTACACTTAGAGTAATGTTGCAACTCAGCATTTAGTCCTGAAGCACCAACTAACATAATGAAGAATGACAACCCAAAATGTGGCATACTTGCCCTATAATATCTAACTCGAGTTAGCACATTTCCAAGAGTTTTCCATTGATTAAAATGAATTAACCGCCATAATCCAAAAATGGTTTAAAATAACTGTTTTCATAAAAAATACGATACAATTTCAGTATTAGTCTCTTACCCCCAGATCATGAAAAAAGCTGAGAATTCAGAATCCCTAATCTGAACAGAGTTTACTATATAACAAAAAATACTTTTAACGTGTGATTTGTGAGGACTTTAATATAAAAAATTGAGCAGTCTCTCAATTGTCCATTAAAATTTATGAATGACTATACTTAAGGCTTACCCTTCCCGAGGAATTCCATCAGCATATTTTCATAGTTCCTCTCTGAAAGTCCAGGAGGCAGGTTGCCGACGAAGAGGGCCAATTTGGGACCGTGGGGGTCTTGTGCCGGCTGCAGACAAAACCGCATAAGCTCCGCTTGACGAATGCTTTCTCTCCCTAAGCGTTTCACTATTTCCCATGGATGCTCTTCAACACCCAACACCCGCTCTGTTACTGCTTAAAAATGATATTCAATAGAACTGAACCATAGACTGTTACAGCATTAATACATGAATTACCACACACTTGTGGTAATGGTTTTTAAATTGTAAGTACAATAATAATTCAACAGTTTGTAACATATTATTCCTACTGAAGGTCGGCGGACAGTAGAATAAAATATCTTACCATCTCCACCCCTATCAAGCAACATCTCAGAACATCTATAATCCTCAGGCGTTGAAGTGGAATTCAGGCCAAATCGTACAAGCGCCTCGCTTATGAGGTCTGTCACCGTTGAGCTGACATCCACCGGAATGTTAACACAGGCCTCTGGTCCTTCTACGTTACTGCAGTGAGCCACTCGACCAGCCCAAACGCGGACTGATCCTTCCATATTTTCTTTGTCCCTGAAACATAATTACAATCATTACAATCTAGAATTATTGTTTTTGAGCACAAGGAAATTTAAGTTTTCTTAAAAATCACAATATCTTCAGTGTACACTTTACAAGTTGCTTTAAGCCAATTTTTGTTACAAAAAGTTGTTATTTTGATTTACCTTTTGTCATAGAACAACAGTCAAATTCATTGAAACCTTAAAATACATATATTTGACAGATGCCATATCTCTGAATAGCACACAACAGGACTAAGGGCACTCAATATGTTTTTTTTTTATCTTATGTCCTATTATTGATTGATGTAAAAGCATGTCACTCATTCTCTAAATGTAAGCCAGTACCTAAATCTGAGAAATACAGCAGGGCGCTTGTTATCCCTCCTCGTGAGTCGAAGTAAGGGATGCGGATCCTGTAGGGGTGGCTCATCGGTGTGCAAGGCATCGGTGAGGCGGTAGCAAGCAGGCCGCCTGCCTGCCAAATGGAAAGCTGCAAGAGCTGCCCGAACGCATGCTTCCGAGCCTGCCGTGCGCGGCAGCGAAACCGTGCGGAATATATATCGCCGTAATGAGTGATTACCATCGTACACTTTTATTATCTCTGTAAATTAAAAAATAGTCATTTTGTTATGTATTACTGGAAAAAGTTGTGTAATATTATTTATATTACATTGTGCAATACTTCGTTAATAATCTGTATATAATTTATTCTTATTAGTTGATTCTATGCATAACAGAAAGACCTATCTACACAAGAATTTTTATTCTCTCATATATCCTATGGTTTTAATGTAAAACATAATAAAAAAAACTACTCAACTAATGAATTGTTTGATAACTCTTTCGATAACTTTTAATGTGTTTTGACACCTGGCCGATTTGTAGATACACTTTTTTGTGAATATAATATCCCATTGTATTGTGAATTTTTAAATTGTTTTATGGCACTATGTCTACAATAAGAATTACCCAGAGATGGCAACAGGTGTAAAATGTTATCCCAATTTCAATTTGGTATCAACAATCAACATTAAATTACTTGGGCCATGCGCCCATGCACGCCTTGAGTAAGGAATTGATAATTATAAATATATATAAAAATATCTGGATCTATGGATCTAATTTACAATGCATCAGATGTTATTGAATAGTTATTTGAAATAAGGGCATGGCGAATTTCAATAAAATCACTCAAAGATGGGTCACATTGCAAACACTGTCAAAGATCCCAAATATTATGTGAAAAAAACAGTATTTCCTATTAATCCTTACAGGGTTTGAATGCAAAACCTTATATTATTATTTCTAAGTAGGTATATAGGCTGGCAAGGTAAAGCTTTCGGTGATTGCTGTTTACCTGAAGTGAATGATAGATAAAGAAGCATTAACTGCTCTAGATAGCAACGAAGGGACGAAGCAAGTTGTTTAATAAGTTTCTGCACTCGTGACGATGATGTTAGATTTAGTAGTGTACAGAAATATTCTTACCTTCATCTCTATCTTCCTTCTCTCTATTCTTGTGATCGCCTTTGTGGTCACCCCTGTGATGTGATAACGAAGACGATGCGGAAGCAGATGCACACGTAGGGGCGTCGTCCTGCTGCCGAGGTGACGGAGACTGATCTGGGGTAGTACCGCCACCCCCGGAGGTCCCGGACACCCCTGCCCCTGTACCCGGCCCCGCGCCTTGCCCCTGTACGACGCCGCTCCCCCGAGCGCTGCCATCGCTGTTGAAGTCGTCACTGATGCTACGCGCTGCGTCACAAAACCATACTCGTCACTAAACATCCGAGTACTCCCCTACATATGGAGCTTCGACACCCATTCATACACTGTCACTGTCCCTATCACAAGATATGCTGTGAATTATATAATAGACTGAGGCAACAAGGTAATAGGAAAAAAAATATTTAACCTACCTAACATAATAAGGAAAAGTATAGACTTATAGAAAAAATAAATCTATTTATTGTATTACTATTGTCAACTGTATTACAGTTTTTTTTAAGGCTATTTTTGGAACAACTTCATCACAATTTTTTCATTGCTCAAATTTTTTTTGTTTGCAGCAATGATTTTAGGATTTTTTACCAATAATTTATGGTTTCTTAATCAGAGCTGTTTTTTTTTAAAGTTTTAATGGTTCTGTGTTTGCAGTTTTTTTGACTAATAGAAAATAGCAATTAGACGACTTATAGAAGAAGTGTAACTTTACACAATGAAACAGTTACTTGTCAGAATATGTAATATTACAAAAATGGGTTTTTAATTATTCCCATTTTTGAATAGTCGATCAACGCAAAATCAGATAAAAATTATCTTTTAAAGAAATTTAATGTTTAATAATAGATTCTCAACAAATAAGTTATCAGCAGAGTTTTCAATAAATCTACAGATATTTGAACCAAGTGCATTGACACATAAATCGATTATCATTTCACATCTAGAAGTATAAAATGATTATACTAAATTTATTTATGAATTCAATTGCTTTCAAGAAGTTAGGATCAAACCACATACAAGCAAATGTAGCCATAAATATTGATCAATTCAATGATTTCTGTATCTCTAAGCCAACAATGTTGATCAATATTGTAATTAACTGTGTAACTCTGATGAGTGACTCGGTGTACACATTTTTCAGAGTGTATAATATTATTAGGGGATGTTTTTAAGTTGATGGTTATTATTGCACCCCAGAGAGCCACTACTTCATGAATATTTTCCAACCTAATGGGATTGATTAAACTCAAGGCATAATTAATTATTTTAATATAAATTTTACTCTGAAAAATACTAAGAATATTTATTTTGTTCATTTTCAAACCTAAACATAATATTAATGTCACTTATTATTAATTTGTGTAGCAAAGTAATTATTTTGAGGGCATACAGTCAGAATGATATATCTACAAAAATATATAATAAATTCAAAGTCTGATTTCAATTTTAACATCGAATAAAAACTGACATGAGAATTATTGTCAATCTGTTGGTCGTGATATCTTCTTAAGAAAACTTGATTTTGGTCATGGAGAAAATATTGAATTTGTTTAATTTATTATATAAAAGCCGGTGAAATAATAACAAGATTTAAATTTATAGTATAGGTATGTCCATAAATGACGTCACACAAGTTTATTTCCATTCCTAATCGTTCCATACCGTCATAACATTACTCCCCTTATCCAAAAAATGTCACAACGTTAAACACTTAAATACCATCACCAAATGTAAAAAACCTTCTAACTGGACAACTGTCACAGACGAGATATCTCGTCAAATTTACGAGTTATCTTGTTATCTCGTCAATACCTAATTAAATTAATAATTGCAAATTATAGCAGGCGTTCTAGATACATATGTATTTTTTTTCTACCGCAGCCAAAAGGTTGACATAGTAATGTTCTCACAACAAATTTAATTTCAAGTTATTATGATGACGTCTTGAATTAATCCCTTCGATACAGCTAATTCTTCTACATTAGATCCCTTGTATGAGTGTGACGTCACATAAAAATGATTTCTTGTACAGTCAAGTTGGATTATTTTTCAAGGTATTTTTCCTAATCTGTTATTAAATTTATTTATTCTTGACTGATTGCTGGAAGAATATATTTATATTTAAGTATTTTTCTCCTTGAGAAAGTTGAGAGAAATGATCTACAGTGACATCTATTAATAAGAAAAATTGTTGAGTGGCTTATTTGAAAACATTCGTGTAATTGATAAAAAAGAGTTGAATAAAAATTTAAAAACATGCCAGCTGATAAAGGCATTTCTTATTATAATATCCCAATAACAGTGTACTGTATATAATGAACAGGAAGCCACTGCCGTGCTTAAACAGTGACCTCTTATTTTCTGACAATAAACTGTTTCATCTCGGCCAAAACAACTATGTATTTGACTAAACATTTTAAAAAATATATTAATATTAATAATTAGCATTTTATTTTATTTTCAGTTTTTTATTTCAACATTTATTGCTAATTAAATGATAAATAGTAAATGTCAAATGAAGAATTGTTAAATGCCAAAATTGGGTGATATATTAATCTATTACTTAATGCTGATTATAATTGATAAAAAATAAAAATAGTGAGTTTTGGTAAAGATGCAATTATTTATTTAAAAAATATAAGAGGTCACTGTTTAAGTACGCCGCTGGCCCTTATTATTATTTTACAGATAATTGTTTTGTGGAAATATTTGTAAATAAGTGACTAAACTTTTTTTTAAACTGTAGATGTCGCTGTAGACCGTTTCACTCGCTGCTAAAATTAAGCTCGTTATATTTTTGTAGATACATCATTCTAATTTCGGAACCATAACTTAACAATATTTAAATAAAAAAATACACAACACTTTTATTTGAAAACATCATAAAACCCAATTAGTTGTCAACACAGTCTCAAAGGATATATTATTAAATGGATATTTGTTATTTTTTTTTAAAGCGAAAAACAAACATAAGGCACAAAGACAATATGTGAAAAGTCAATAATCACACTCCAATATAAATCGAATAAAACACATTAAATCTATATATTTCCATACCACACATTTGCTATGTTCTACCTAAAACGTACATTTATATATATTTTTTATCCATATAGTCGTGTTATTTTTTAATATGTTTTTATCTTCGATGTTTTTGTTTATTAGGATTCAAGCTTTTCTACTATTTATTAGTTTTGTTTTTTATTGTGATTCTTTATAACGTATACCAGTTTAATCTACAACAAACATTTAAGTGTCATGCATTTTTCTAGACAGTATGTTGTTCAGGATTGTGGATATTTTCTACCCAGGTATAAGGTCCAAAAATAACACATCAATAAAAAGAAAACCATCAAAACATAAATATTAGATTATTGTGTAATTACGTCTTTAGTACTGCAGTTTTTTTTTTCATAAAAGATATACATACTTATCAGATTATGGATGATAGGATAAATAATTTAGAAACTCACAAAAAATGTACGGCTCTGAAGACCTCTAAATATCACTTGTTAAATGATTTTATTTCATTTTCAAATGCTTCCCGTTTTTGCTCCAATTGGTTGATTTTAAATCTAGTGTCAAATAGTTTGGTAACATATATTATGATCGATCGTAAAGGTTAATCTATATTTTATAAAATTATTGTTGGTGTAATTTTTTCATAAAAAAACAATAAAATACCTACCTGATGACGGGTTTTTAACCTTTTAATTACAATTGGAGATGTGGTTGGAAATAAATTTGAAATACAAAAGATACCAATAAAATATTTAATAATACCCTTATATATTATACAAATGTCCGATATGCGTCGTTTCGCTTAGAAAATAAATATCCTCTTCACTATCTTGTAAGTTAATTATTTTAATCGGCAAAGCAGCTTCTGCAAATTAACAACTATGTTTTTGTCGATGCGACCAACCAATTTTTATTGGGCCGTGCGCAAACATTGTCTAGCGTAGAGACAAGAGCTTTGTTTGAAAGCTTCTACGGAAGGCTGCTACGCGTTGCTTCTTGATCCGAAATACATGACAAACTTTGCACCACCTGCTTAGGTTGGTATACCTGTTGCCGGAGTAAAATATTGAATTTTTACACATGAATCGGGTGGGCAAAAATAAACGGATTGATTTGATTATTCTAAAGAAATAATTACCCCATCAACTACCCTTTTTACTGTTTATACATTTTTCTTTCCGTAAACTCAATTTTGTTTCTTCATATTATGTAATTATTTAAGAAATCCTTTAAAATTAATACTTCCTTCAGTCGGTGACAAGCAACGCATAACTCACAAACTTCTACCATATCGACTGTGGAAAGGAAAAAGGACGTAACCCACAGTTTTTTCAAATCAGTTTTTTTTCGATAACCAAAATGTATCAAACTTGATACACGTTCAACAAAAGGATGCAAGCTGCAAATGCCGAATTAGTATCTAAATTTGGCTTTCAAGTTTGAAAAAGATGACCTCGTAAAAAATTAAAACCAATAAAAAAGACTGAAATAAAGGTTTTTCCCAGACAACTTATTTAATTAATATGAGTTTATGTCAATTAAACACCAGTTTAGAAGTCTCCGTGCACTTCAAGGTTGTGTATAATTCATAATTTGCATATGGCCCAAAACCGTCAAAACACGTTTTTTTCGCCTCCTGTAAAATCTGATATGTGTGGGTTACGTCCTTTTTCCTTTCCACAGTCGATATGATGATTTTTTTAATAGAAAATATACCGTACTATAGACAACTAATTGTTACACCTAAATTATGAAAGTAGACATTTTAAAGTTTTCTAAACGTTAGTATTTAAAGCTATGAAATTTACACTATATACTGAAAATAATATGTCAGATAAATATTCTAAATAATATCGTGATATATTTATATATTTTTCATCAAAAATTATAAACCATGGGTTGCAAGTGCGTCGATTGCGAACGACTAATCACCCAATAAGCTATTTTTTGTCGATCGCGGGCCTACATCATGTTGTTTATGGTTTAAACTGATTTTATTGAACTTCTCTTCAAATATTTTATGTAAATAAGTGTGTAGATGTTCATGTTTCTGTCATTGTTCATTATTCTGGTGAACCGGAATAATTCAAAACAAGAAATATTTTTGTCATATTATTTTGAAGTATGCAGAGCACGATTTAAAAAAAATGTAGATATCCTTAATAATAAAAAAGTACCTCTTCCTCATAATATTTATCAATAAATATAATATAAAAAATATCAGGGTGGGATTAAGAAACAATGTATGTCGTGTTCATTTAAAATTAAGACGTATTTCTTTTACAATAATTGCAGTGTATATTTTGAGGAATGAGTCATGTGGATTGATTATTAACCTCCATGCAGGTGAGGGGTTAATAGCTAACATCAATAAAAACAATAAAGAAAAACAAACATAAAACAAGCAATTCCGTCACATGCCTTTACAGCTAACGACCAGTCTAGCAACACTTAGCTTTATGATATATACCATGATGATACCCATGCAGCGTTGTGTTTCCCCCCTAATTTTTATTAAACACCGCGTGTCTTGTTTTGAAACAAGATTTAGGTGAATTCATTATAAAAACTACATCTATTTAGTTATGTATAAAACAGCGTTTCTTAAAAACTAAAATGAAAGACCTTTAAATAACAGGTACGTAAATATTAATATTTTGACTTCATATCCTGACTTCATCATATCTGAAAAAAATAGTTAATTTATATATGAGATAATTTTATTATGTATTACTACTTAAAGAACAGCTTAGTGCTTTAATTTTTGAAGGACTTATGTCAACAACAACAAAAATGGCTACACACAGTTACTTATGTCTTTTTTTAATGTGGATTTTTTGGCGTTCAATAATAATTTTCTGTAGGAAATGTCACAAATAACGATGTTCATTCAAACGCGAATAGCGACTGAGATCGGTGACACGTTTCGCAATTAAAATTTCATATTACTTCAATTCACATTGTAAGGGAAGATAGAAAGAGAAGAAAGAGACCCTCTCTGCTATCCAACTTCTGAGAGTGTCTTACTGTCCAGGATATTGGGAATCTAACATGAAATAACTGACACAGGATGAATACAAACTGCAGTGAGGTCGGTAACTTTCAACCGTAGAAGGATCCAAAAAAGACACATTACTAAATACAAGTTAGAGTTTTGCCACATTGTTTTTTTGACATTGGTCCTTTAGTATACTCACACAAAATACAAAGATAACCTTGTTAGGATCCTTGTTATTTAGTATATGCACTCATTGAATGTATTTTGTAGAAAAGTTACATATTTTTCATTGATATTTTGGCTGTATAGTATTTTAAAAAAAGCCAAAATTTTAAGTTTCTAATTGTATTTCCTTACAATGTAAATTTACGGGATTTTACCGCAACAAAATTCAATACAAAAAAGTATGATTTGATGTACAATATGTGTTTTTTTTTTACAAGGATTAGCAGTTAGTACTCGCATTTTATTTAATAAAGAAATACAAATATAGTTTAAGATATCTCTTAAGAAACGCTGTTTTAAATTTTGTCTTTGCATATATCATATCCGTGTTAGATTTATTATCTATTTCGAGCCTTAAGTGTTTTTTTCTAAATATACAGAGATTGAAAACTGCACAATATTATATCCAACAATTTAACTACAATCTAACCCTTGTAATGAAGTCATTATTGTATTTAAAAGAATCGGAATCTTCACGAAAAGCGCATCATACTCAACACATAGTTACGTGGTGTCAAATTGTTTCGCAGTTTTCTATTATTGATGACAATAATTAAAGAGCAGTTTATACTGTTTATTTAAAAAAATATAGTTTATGTACTATTTAAGAAATTAAAGATTTTAATAATTTAACCGAAAAGCCAAAAAGCTGCTAAAAAAGTTTTCATTTCTCATCTTAAATGACAATTAGTTTTTATTTTTTCAGACGAATCGCGAGATATTATGTTTAATTATCAAAATAAAGACAAATTAAGTTTCACCCTAGTTACCAAGGTAAATCAAGATTTTTATTTGTTATTCGTAAATAATGATCGATTGGTAATGTCACTTAATCAGTATGTTGTCAAAGTATTTGGCATTGTAAAATTTTCAATCTCTTTATATTCGAGTGGTTAAGACGTTAATTGTTTGCTGGGGTGATTCTGTAGCGAAGCAATGGAACGCAATGTTGCGTGTAATATATGGCGTGTAAAATTCGACTGGCTTGTCTTTGTTTGATGAGTTTCACAAGCGTAGCACAGCGATGGCGGGCACAGCGAAAGCGAGTAAAAGCATTGCAGGGAATCCGAACAGCCAAAAACCGAGACACACGCACATACGCGCACACACACACTCAAAACACACACGGGCGCACGCGCACACATACACGACTGCGACGTCTCCCCTCTGCCCTACCAGGGGCCTGCGCCCCAAGCCAACATCTCTCCCCTCCCGATAAGACAATCACTTTTGAGAAAATATACCGATAACAGTTACACCGTTTTTTTGGCACGCAAAATTAATATGATGGTTGTGCAAAGGATTGAAAAAATCACAAAGTTTTTACGTTAAAGAAAGATTGTATTCATATTAAAATTAATTTACAAGCTTTGATAACCCATTCGCCTGTCATTTGCAAGAACGTCAATTTTGTCGCGTTTTTTCGTTTTAATTTTTTATAACGGCACTTCATCACCTTCATACTTAAAATTTGCACGTGTTACATTTAGTTCGAAGCTCTCGATAATTAAATACGAATCAACAGTAAGAAAAAATCAAAAAAAAATCTAAGATCGAAGAATCTAATCATTTTGATAAAACTCATTTTGGAAACACAGAAACAGAATTGGGATTTCAACCCAAGAAAATTAGTTTTTTATGAAATTACGTAAAAATAATATTGTTAAATCACAGAATGTTTAATTTTTTGTTAATATGCATTTTGCCTTTAGTGTTTTTTGACTTATTTTGGCATAATAGTAACCTATATAATATGTTTTTACTATCACAAGACATATACGTCTTCCTTACTATTTAAAGTTATTTTGCACCATTGTCGTTGCAACACTACGATTGACGACATTGTTGCATTTTTCTTTTTATATTTTTTACTAAGCAAAACACATTAAATTAATTGGAATTCGTTGAATATCGTGTAGTTACTATTAAAACAAGCATTAAATATTGAATACCATAACATTTAAGTAAAAAAAAAACAAATAATGTAAATTTATAAATAATTCACATATCTTTTCTTAATCGATGAATATACTAGTTTATATTTAATAATAAAAGTATATAAAAACATGTTTTTTATTATTTACAAACACATCAAAGAAGGTTCAAGTAATTTAAATATTTTAACAAAAAAAAAAAAAAAAGCGATTAACTTGACTCAACTCTTGGAATCAAGTGCATTATGAGAGCAAAGTGTTGATTAAAAGATTGTATGTATTGCTAAAAATATGATTATCTTACAGTCAGTGAACTTATTTAAGAATAAATTATGATAGTTTAAGTAAAAGGATAGTGTAGATAAGTGATTGAATTTTCGTTTGACAGCTGAGTGATTGTTATCGGGCTCAAGAGGGGGCCACGTGTCTCGTGCGGTCGGGGGCGCAGGCCGTGCCGGGGGCTCGGGTTCAGGCCGTACCTCTGGAATAGGGGGGCGAGTATTGGCAGTGGGGGGCGCAGGCCCTGGGCAGCATGCGTCGCAGCACCGCCGGCAGGGCGAAGCGGTCGAAGAGCGGCGGTCTGGGAAGACGGGGAGGGCGAGGGCGGCGGACGTCGGGCGCGCTGCGACGGCAGCTCCCGACGCCCCCGACGCCTCCGACGCCCCCTCCCAACCCGCAGCGCGACAGCGGCCGCAGCTCCGCTACGCAACATACACATTACACTCTCTCTCTCACCACACTTTGAACTCAGTTTTGAACTCACTGCCAATGGCTTCTTAAATGACTCTATGACTGACCCACGCCCCCTATTATCTCTTCAATGGATTTCATTTTTCTCTCCCTTGATCTGAGCATACTTTTGCCGGAAATTTTCAGCATATTCTTGATAAAAACTAATTAGCAAATTCATTTCTATTACTGATATATTTAAGTTCTATATTTCGGATATAAATACAAATAGTCTACTCAATTTAAATTATATTGAAAATATTTCCCCAAATTTATTACTGACTAGAAAGACGAGAAAATATATTTTCTTAATTTTACAATTACGTACAAAATACTGCTTTTACTATACATGATAGCATCACATCAAAACCCCCAGTCTAAATAATATAACACATATTATATTATTAGAAACAATTTTTTGATAAACGGACACCAGGCAAAAAAAAACTTAAAAATTTTGATACATAATCACAAAATTAAAAAAAAAGATATTTTCACGTCATGTTAATAATGTTCTACCATTTAAATTCAATTAATAAAATATTTTACAATAAAAATCTTCAAATCTTAATCATCTTTGATGGCTTGCTTAATGAATTCATTTTGAAAATCGTTGAAATAAATAAAAGAAAATATTTCAACTTCAACAAAAAAAAATCGGGACACGAAGAGAATTGTTAAATGTTTAAAACATCTTGGTATTAATCTTTACATCGTATAACTGTTTCATTATTATATAAGGAAACAAATTAAATGGTCAGAATTGAGTGAAAATATTTTACGGTCAGAATATTTAATAACAATTTTGGTCAGTAGGTTAGGTTAGGTTAAGTTAGGTTAAGTTTTTTTTTTAAATTTCATTTAAATTATGACTATTTATTCTGACCGATATATTATGACCATTTAATATAAATTCTGACCAATGTTACTGAAATTCTGACCAGAAAAATACAAGCCATTATATAATATGTACAGTATAGTTTATTTTTAAAATATAAAATTAAAAAGTGCTAGTATACAATTATATTTGTATCATTATTAAGTCTTTGCGTAAAAAAAATACAAATTACATGATTGAATTGAATTAGTGTAGGTTAAATTTTTTTCGCGTTGCTGTAAAGTTTCATTGGATAGCCATTAAAGATTATTAAGAAACATACGAACACTTTTGTTCAGTCCAATATCACTGAATGATAATGTAACTTAATTAATTTTAATAAAAAATATTATTGAGCCGTACTTTCAAATAGAATTACCTTATACATTGTCGCCATAATAAACCTCAATCATTAAGCAGTTTCGATCACTACACTTACCATACCTAAAAAGCGATGTTTCCATTGTCATTAAAAAAAAAATAACCTGCAATTTGCTTAAGGAAAGCGAGCGCAGTGTGATGTAATTTATAATTTAAAAGCTAAATACGTACATAACCTACAAATCAACATGATGTCAAGTATGTATCTTTGTAAGTGAGATGATAAACGTTGTATGTCCAAAATATTTTTTCCACTGACTTTTTTTATGTGTCTAAATAATTCATATATTTATTTATGTTAATAATTGTGATACAATATAAAACAATTTTAATTAAGTGAATGCTAAAAAAATCTAATTTAAATATTTTTTAATGATTTCAACGATTAAGAAGCTTTTTATATATTACAAAGATTTAGTAAAATACAGTAACATCAACTTAAACCGTCTGTCATTTCAAATGAAATTCATTGGATTATTCAAGATAATATAAGCTATTTGATTTTTAAAGTGTCATTCTACAATTTTTTGATTTACGAATTTAAAACATTCTTTGCAACAATTAAAATAAATATTGTTATGACTTAATTTTGAGAAGGGTATGTTTGATATGGCACGTATATAGATAATTCTTTAAACTAATAATTGAATAAATTTGCTTGTCAACAATACCAATTTTTTTCTTGAATAATCGTCTGATTGGACATACGACTTTTATCCTCTCCGATACAAATATTGAAAAATACGATTTTATATTGATATATGAATGTTCCAAAACCTATTTATTGCGTGTAAAAATGTGCAACTCACTCGTGTGTACTATTTTTTGTCATAATTAGAAATGGTTTTTTTTTCAATTGTCTTTAATATTGAATAAAAAAGTGCAATACAAATTATCCAAAAGAAACAAAATAATCATATGACTTCATAATCGCTTTCGTCAAACAAACTTATTATATTTTTTTCAATTTGTAGAAAATGTGAAAAGTATTCTACATTTTTTTAAATACTATATGCAATGTAATTTACATTCATTTTATCACTTTAAACGGATATAATTTGATTTTGTGAAAAAAAACAATACAGCGTAATCTCAATCAATCATTTAAAATTTCTTTTGGGATGGTTTTAAATTAAAATGCTTTAATAATATAAGATGATTGTTCTAGTGAATGCTAGTTTTTATTGAAAAAGTAGTATGTCAACCTGAAAAGCTTTTAAAAGCTGCCGATAACAATGTTTAAATTTAATTTATTGTTTTGTAGTAAAAAAGGCATAAGAGCCAACTATTTATAAGCACTATATGATACAATTATATAATAATTAAAGTAGGTTATTGATTTTACTATTTAGAATTAAATAAATCATCTAACACAATACAAAACTAATACACTCAATCACAAACCTTCACGTCTACACAAGTCATATATTATAATAATAAATTCCCTTCCAAAATTTAAAACATTTTGATTTTAAATGGGCGAATTGATACTTTAAAATATGTTTATATTGATTTGTTAAATACAACCCCTTTGCTACATACATTTAATATGTCCTATTTCATTTTTTGGATGCTAATTAAAATTTATTAAATACAAAATATCTTGCTTGATTTCCTACTAAGCACTTTATTTATACGAATCTTAAACATCAACTTTTCTACAGCTATTTTTGATTGTAATAGATAGGCCAATTTATGAATAATAAAAAAATGATAATAAATATTGTTTTATATGTGTAAAGCCAGTTAAGAGTATCTTTATTTTTAAGATAAAGATAAGTGAATGCTTCGATTTGGTCATATGGCAAAAGGGCACATCTCCTAATTATTGAAATATTTTTAATATCCCCAATGCTTTCAATAAGAACGTTTTACATTTAATTCGATTCAATATGAAAGAAGTCACAATTAAAAAAATTTGTATGTAAATTTAACTCATATGGACACAAACTAAATCTACATTATTCATGTTTAAAAAATGAAAGCATTGTCTTTTTTCTTCACAGTTTATACAGTATTATTGTTTTAAAAAAACTTGTGAAATTTACCACTTCACTTAATTTAATTTACGTTTTGGAAGCTTGAAAATAAATTAATGTGTCCTTAGGGTTCCGACTTAATATTTCGCAAAAATACTGATGAGCGTGATACCTGATGAAGAAATGTATTGAATACCTGAATGTGTGAGGTAAGAAATGGCTGTCCGTGGACCAGAGTGCGATAAGGCGAGGCACACGGAAAGCAAGAATAGATAGACATTCAGTTCCACTGTTTGACATGCGCATACAATGAGATTTACAAAAACACTGCGCATCTTACGAAAAATTATAAAGAAAAAACACAAAAAAATAATAAAAACAATACCCACGTGGCATGAAATAACTGCTAATTTATGATGTTGTGTGCCTAATAATATTGAAGACGGAATGATAAAAGCAACATTTTGAAAAAAAGTCCAAATCATGCGAATTATAAAGATAATTGAAAAATGCCCTTGTGCCAAATGTTTGAATTTCGCGTGTGTGGTTTTAATAATAAAGATTTATTGTAAATATTACTAGAAAATGATAATTTTGGTTTGTGTTTTAAATATTTTTGTACCCATATATATGTAAAAAGAAAGATAAAAAAAACATGCAAATTTTGTTACCTGTCTGGTAAAATTTTGTTGACAATTTTTTGTTTTTGTTTATTACAACGATTTTTTTTACTTTAAAAATAAAAATAATTTCAATACATAAAACCAAAATAAACTTATCCACCCAAACATGTCACGTTTACCAATGTGGTTGCCGAAATAGTTTGTTGTATTTCAAAAGGAAACAATTTAGCTTATATATTTACAGCCCACCTATTCATTTGTTTCCGCTGTTGCCTTTCCTGGTGTTATAAAAATGTTTATGTACAAAAAATACCTATTATTGGAAATTATTTGATTTTAATTTATTTGAAAATATTTTCAAAAAAGTAATGTTATAATTCTAAGACATTTTCAATCATAAATATCAATGGAACAAACAAGAAAGGTGAGAAGTTTTCCTTCAATTCATTTTTACTGACGTTTTATAAAATATCAATTAAATTATGTATGTCGACGCTACAAATAAGTCTTGCACAATAATTAAGCAATTACAAATCTAAATAAAGAACATGCTTTACAATGTTTTTAAGAGATGTTGATAATTCTTAAACAAACAGTTTAAGACGTTAATCCTTTGCCAAAAATGTATGAGTGAAAAAAACGACATTGAAATTCCGATATAGAAATCAAATCATTTCAGTACAATTATAATATAAAACAGTTTAGCCTGCCAAAACAACTAAATAATGATTCCAAAGGCTGCACAATGAATTTATCTTACACAGATTGCAATAAAAAAAACCAAAGATAACATTCGTGCTAATCTTAATTATTTAATTAATACTAAACTAAAACTGAATGTTTGATACAATTTCTCCAAAGCTAGACACGAAAATAATTTGTAATATGTTGCTTTATTGCCAGTTAATTGGGTGCAGTTGTTTTTTTGAGATATGTTGAAAGCTTATTAGTATTATATAATGAGTCTAAAACAGTTTTGATTGTTAACTATTTTAGTATCAATGTTATATTTTCTCACATTTATTGATTGTTTCACAGAACTCATTCAGAAATCGTTTTCAAGCTTGAAATTCCTTTCAATAATACACGCCAAATAAAAATAGACGCAATCTATTATCGAATCATTGATAAAAAGCTTTCTAAACACTTTCTCCAACTATTGAGAGAATTATTTATATTTTGCTCTTTCAGCGTATCTTAAAATATAACATAACTTTTATTCCTGCTACTCTACCGTTTCTATAAACTTCTAACATTTCGTTTATTCGTATTTGCTATACGTTTATTCACTTTAAACCCCTGTATTTCATTTAACCCACTACAATTACTGTATAGATAAAACTACTGATAAGAGATAAACAACAGATTGGGGTCAAGGTCTCTCTATTTAAACGTGGCTTTCTAAAACATTACCTGTTCTTTAATTAGTATATTTTTTATATTAAATTTATTTTTTTAATGACATGACTAAACTTACAGCAGTGGCGTACACGTTTCAAGCCATCCATAAATTATTTTGAAAAATTATTTTGTTGCGACATTTCTTTCGTTATTAGGTGAACCATCATTGCATTACAACAACAAAGTGAGGTAAGGTTAGACATCAACACACATGGCTAAAAATATGTTCAAAATATCTGCAAATAACTACTATTTTTTTGAATTGTGATACAGCGAAATACTTTTAATTAAATTATCATATAGGAAGCATTCAAGACTCATTCAGAAACTATTACATATCATTTACTACTGATCTGTTATAATCTAATTATTAAGTAGAGACATATTTTTATTTTATAATACCCTTCCCAATAATCCCAAGAATTTACTAATAATCCAAATCTAACTTATATAGTTTTTATGTATAGAAAGAAATTCTTTTATCTATTCTATAATAATAATAAACATGACCTCTTTTTTAAATGCCACTTAATTTAAGTGTTGTGTTTATAGAAAATTCTATATATATATTATCTTAAACGTATCCTTTACTAAATATGTATATCAGTAAATAAAATTGTCGTAAAGAAGTGAAAAGATGAGAACGTGTTAGAGGTAAATCCAAATATATTTAACTTCACATTAATCAAACACTTACAGTTTGTTTTATAATAAATATTAGTGAGTTATAAACATAAATAAACGTATTGTAACCAGTGGCGGATTACCCCATAAGCGCAAGAGGCGCGCGCTTGTGGCCTTCAATCTCAGGGGCCTCAAAAAAGCATATATTCTATAAAACCTATATAATATTTTCAATTCAGTTTTGAAAATTCTAAAAAGAGGGCCTTCAATTTTGATTGCGCCTGGGGCCTCTCAATTGCTTAATCCGTCACTGATTGTAACTATAATGACGTCACTTATATTATTTTATTAAAGCATAATTAAATATTAAATTTGCAATAAAGCCCTGAAGTTAATGTCCCTGTGAAACGGAAACATCGTTTTTGTAAACCTTACAACTAACCCCATTATTAACAACTATATTTACGTAAACATTACAATCCTATCTACATTATCTTATAGCTTAAAAGTTTACTATGGTCTTCAATGCGTTTTTAACATTATATCATTTCTCATTTTTAATAAAAAAAATAAGTCAAATTTGGTAACTTACGACAGGAATGTTCTCGCTGGATAAGGGGAGGTCTAGGTTGGACTCCAAGGAGGGCTTCGAGGGGCACTGGTGCCCTCGGCACGGAAACCGCGTGCGGGGGCAGGTAGATCGGTTGCAGCATCCCGAATGTGCACTCCGTTGACACCAAACATCGACAGCCGCCATGGCACTAGGCGAAGGCGTAAAACAAAATATTGACTCAAACTGCTACAAAAATGTTTTGTATTTTTCAACCATTTACAACGAAAATAAAGAAATAAATTATGTAGGTAAATTATAATATAAACATTATAAACAAGGCCTTGCACTTTTTATACTAAAGATCCGCACCAAAAATTCAAATGTACAATGGGTCGCAATGAAAAATATAAAAAATATGCAACTGGACATAAAAAAAACAATTGATTATTTAACAACCTACGATTTAATGAGAAGATCGGTTTTACATATTTAATCCTTAATATTACTACTGTTCATAAGATTTTCACTCGGGGAACGATATAAGGAAATATAAGAAACTTACAGTCAGTCCACACCATTCGCACCGGTATCCCGTGAAGCACTCCGCCGACCAACAGGCTCTCCTGCAGGCTATGCACTTGGAGCTGGCCGGCAGGTTCCCCTCGCGCCAATGATGACGGTGGCGCACCTCCGTCAACCGAACTTCCGGAGCGTACGTAGCGTTCTCGCGGCAATCGGCTGCAGAGAAGTCCGCGCATTCAGCGTGTACGAAGTACTCGCAGACTGTGAGTGAGTAAATTAGAGAATGAGTACCAAGGCATTTAAAAGGTTAACATTGATTGTAAATACAGGTTGATTACTAAGCCTGTTAACTGCTTAAATGAAATAATCGATATCAACAAAATGCGTAACACACGTCAATTTTTTTATAAAATCACAGTCTAAATTTAAAAAATAAGGGACCGAGAGCGATGATGAAACATTTGCAGGAACATTAAAAGCGACTAAAATACATGTTTTTAAACAAATAGTATCACGCACCAAATCATATATAATATATCCCTATAGGAAGCAACGTCGGGCATTATAAATATTACGTAAAATTGTTTGCTTGTGAGGAGGGTTGCTATATTTACAAAAACACAGACCAGGACATTCACTATTTCGAAGATTTTTATACATGTACACATTTTCACATGTTTTAGAGCAGTGTCTGCCAAACTGTGTGCCGCAAGGAGTCTCAGGCGTGCCGCGATGCAAGAAGCCTTCAAATTTTTAATTTTAAATAACGTTTATTCATTATAATTTTCTTAAATTTTAAATAAATTTAACATCTACACATTCAAACAAATATTTGTCACTTTCATACATAATAGTCAACGCAAGAAATTTTCTTTTTTAAAGGAACATTTCCTTTTTTAAATCATTTTTATTTGGTGTGCGCGGTACTAGTTCCATTCACCAGTGTGCCGTGAAGTAAAAAAGTTTGGCAGACACTGTTTTAGAGGGACATGCAATGCGGAACTCGAAATTTGTATATTGAACTCGGGTCAGTCCCGTTCAAACTGAAACGTCTGACAACTCTGTTTGGTAGACACATCTTCAAATATATTTAAGTTGTTACCAGACCACATACAACCCGATTTTTATACAATTAAGAACTTAGAGAAACTTTTATTAAATAGTAAAGATAAGCTTGAATCATTTTCTCATAGCGGCATCTATCACCTAACCTTTTAAGTGTCAAGACTGTCTAGCTGCTTATGTTGGGCACACAGGTAAAAAAAATAATGTAAAGAACACGTAAGATGTCTAAAAAGCAATAATTCTTCAAAGTTTGCGAATCGTTTGATAGAAAATTATCACAATTTTGAAAAAAAGTAAAATGTTAAAGTCCTCCATAAAATAAATCATAAAGGGTTAAAATAGAATAGCCTGGAATTTTCAGAAATAAATAAAGTCGTTAATAAACAGGAGACATTAGTTAATAACGTTTTAAATAAGCAGATCAACACTGTTGAATTTATTTCCATTGTAAATTAACACAACTAATGTAAGTAATTAGTTTATAATTAGTACCATCAAAGTTTGTATCTTACCTCTCCCTGCGTTCAATAGAAAAGGACAAGTCTCGACTTTTATTTTGTAATTTATAACATAAGAATTCGAATCAATTTTTATTTTATTCGTGAACCTTGCGATGTTAAGTCTGATGAGACTTCCCAAAGAGAAGAAACACGTGCCACATTTTGTAACACAACAAGTGGAATAACAAAGTTATTAAATTTATTTTTCATTAGTAAATATTACATTGACCGTATCATCGTAATATTTCAATTTACTAATACAAAAACATAGCAATAAAGTGCCTCCGTCGTATAACATTCGTTTCAATGATTGGTTCGACAGTATAAAACAGTTTACATTAAAGTATATTATGAAACTCACTCATGCAGTGCATAGATGGGGTTTCGTCTAGGCGCTTCCGGCATACTGTACAGAACTTCCGCTTATGATGCGCAGGCTCTGACCAACAGTGCGAAATCGGGTTCTGAAAATATAACATTAACGTTTTAAATTGAGTATTAGCAATTCGGCCATGGTACAGTGAGTTTCAATGCCATTAAAGCTTTTTTTTACTAAGGCTATTTTTATTTACAACCCTTATTATTTTTATTTTTGCGTACTTTTTCATGTATACAACTTACCTACCTCACTGTGATCTTTTTTTTTGTTTTATTTATGTAAGCAATGGGTCTGATCATTTTATATGAACACTTTTGCGTGATGTACATTTGCATCAATAAATATAATAACTATTCACAAGTTGGTTTTTGATTGTCTCACCACCACCCGTTTTACAGCGGCCTTCCATGACGTATTTACGATCAAGAAATTAAGCGAAAATGGACCAACTGGTAAAATAAATGTTTTAGAATAATAAACATATTTCGGTTTTTTTTTGTTTGATTGATTCATCCTGGCTAAAAACAGGTTTTGTCAAACTAGGTAAATATCGAAGGTGTCAGAAGTAGGGCATTCAATCCCGGACGCTTTTTGTGATCTCGGTAATTCGGGATTCACATTTATTCGGATACAGGGATATCGAGATTGGTCATTCACCATAAAATCGTGTCACGATTGTTTGAGATTCTTGGAGAATTTCAGGATTCACAATTATTTAAGATGTGGGTTTTCGGGATCCGGGAATTGATCACTGGGGAAAAGTCTGAAATTAAGAGATTTAAAAATAATCTTCAAAAGAAGGTTTTGTTTAGTTCGCCGGCTCATTTCAAAAATTTGCTGACTGCCTGGTTTCACTAATTATTCTCAATCCCGAAATTGGACGGGATCCTGGGATTGAAGACCCTAGTTTCTGACAAGAAAAACTTAAAAATACAATATTTTTAATCCATAGATGCAGAATCATACAGCTACAAATTCTTCAGCTTGTGAGGTTTAGAAACAAAATCAGATTCTTCACTCTAAGCGTTTCGTCGAATAAAAAATGTTTGCTCAGCACATTTGACAAATTCATTGTAAATTACAATATTCTACTGTAAGGTATAGCACACACAAATTAAATAATTAGTAATGCTTTTTATCATTAATTTTCTCTTCATTATCTTTGATGATGTTGACAACATCTTCCGTTTTTTGAAAGAGTGATGAAGTGGTAATGTCTTGATGATTCTAGTGAATATGTTGAACAGCAAACAAATCCAACTGAATCTGGACTGTTTTGTCATATCAACTTATTAAATTCATGGGACTGTGTTGTTATTTCGAAATGGTACCTTCTTGTACGACAACCTTGGCCATATTTTTGATTGATATATATACATCAAATTATGGGGCTGGTGGAGCCGAGCTCCAATTTCCCTTTCATCTGGTGTATTTTGATGTTGCTTTTCCCGCATAGCGTCCAGGATTTACCTGGGCGTAGGCGGGTGCGTGGTCTTTGGTTTTTGTTTTGTTTTTGTGGTGGTATTAGTTCTCATTCGTAGGCATTATATGTGACACTAGTGGTTGATTCAGTAACCTCGAGCTGCAATTAATTGGGGTTATGCTTATCTGATCAGTTAATATTTTTTTTTTGATCTGTTTTTTTTATATATAATTATTATTTTAATCTTTTTCCCTCTTTTTTTTTGTTATTTATCCTCGAGAGGAGGTCAAACCTACAGTGTCTGCGGCAGTCGTTCAGGTTTTGGAGATCGTATTAATTCGTCCATATTAATTCGTCGTTCATACTTATCAATGGCGAATTATAGATTCCCGTTGATGTCTTATCCTTTCATACTATGCGATCATGGCGCTCGCCATCACCATCGCAATTGACAAACAGCTTTTCAGCACTGTTTTCCACATGTCCGCCCCCATATGTACCATATGGTCTCTCAATGGAAGTATCTCAACAGATTTTTTTTTCTATGATTGTTCTTTACTCAATAGCTCATTTTTTCTTATTTTTTTCCAGGGCTGTGGAGACAGAGTCGGAGTCGGAAGTGATTGAATTTGGATATTTTTCTGAAAGCGGAGTTGGAGTCGGAGTCGGAAAAACCGTATTTTGTTTTAAAGATATTGAATAATTTATCGTCTATTCATCATATTGATTGGTGAAATCTACTTAAATTATTATAGTAACTAGAATGATCTGACGGTAAACAGATTTTTATTGATATATAAAAAAACAGTTTTTTAAAATTTAAAATAGACCCATGCCTTCTAACAGAAACAGATTTATAAAAGTAATGTTCGTAATAGGACTTGAATTAGTGAGATCCATTAAGTAACGAAGATTACTACTGCACCACGAAACCGATAAGTAATTAAATTCATTTTAATCACTGTAAAAACTTTTTTTCTATCATCTTGATATTTAATCATATTGAAAATAAATATTTTTCTCGTTTTTTTCTGAACCTTTAATGTATAATATGTATATTAAAAAAACTGACATCTTTAGAAAAGAAATACAATCAACTTTATCAACGTTCTGGTATAGTTGTAAAAAATGATAAGTCAGATGCATTTGTCACATGTTTTTCACATTATAGAATAAGCTACTAATTGTAAAATATATAATGGATGATCTTACCTTGATAAGGCTTGTGGCGATGCTGGAGCAAGCAGTCACCACCTGACTGACACAGCGCTCGTGGACAATAAAGTTGCATACTGGAACAAAAAAGAAAACAATGTGAATGATCTGAAATGTTTTAAAAAAAAATGATGGCCACAACCTTGAAAATACGAAAATGCCCTTTCGGCGAATCGAACCATTTAACGCGTAAACGAGTCAAATAAAGTCCTACTCGGTTGCGGATACCGATATTTTGGTATTGAAAATTAACCGAAATCGAATTTTGAATGTATATGATCCATGACATATTTTAATAAAATTGAACGTGATGAATTGAATTATTTTTAATTTGCTATAAGTTGTATCAATATTTACAGGATACAGAATTTATCATCTTTTCAATGATGTATTATTAATTTGAAAGAAAGTTATTTAAGAAAATTGTTCATTAAAACCACCTGCATAAAATTATGATGTATTTTTTGATGGTGGTATTTTGTAAGAAATATCGAAATACAGATCTTGATTGACTTGTTCTGTATTCCGATTCTACTAAGCGTTTGTTTTTGCTTTATTTAAACAATACCCATTTTGGGACCCCGGGATTTCGGGATTCACAATCGTTCAATCCCGGGAGCCCGGTATTGATCATTTATAATACATTCATGTTTAATGTTGTTTACATATCAATAATTATAATATTAAAAAACATAACTGGCATTAAAGTCAACAGCCAAGATGACAGATTATTTTATTTCAAAAACACGTTGCTCGAGATCAATTTGAGGATTAGATATATCACAAACACCCTTGTCTAAGATCTCAAATTGTGCTTGAATTAAGTTATAGAAAAAATATTTATTATTCTATTATATTCAGAACCTTAAAAAAGGTGTATATATTCTAAAGAGTATATTGAATCATAATTTATGTGAAATCAACTATCGATACGTTCATTAAATAAAAAACTGTTTTGTTAAATGAAATACATAATATCACTTTTAAGGTGCTTACTGTCAATAGTTGGTGGAAAGGCAATATATTATGAAGAGAAGCACTATGCATTTGTACTTAATTTTCATTTTATTTACAAAGGTAAGGACCGGTTTCGCTTATGGTGAGCATTGTCAACGGGTATTATATTTATTATCAGTTGACAATGCTAGCCATGAGTGAAACCGTTCCTGACCTTTACAAATAAAGCAGATAAAGTACGAAGGAATATTGTGTCTTTTCTTAAATACATAATATAAAGTATTATAGTTTTAGCATGTGTACTAACAGGTTTTGTTAAGATAATCATAATCAACAAAAAATAACTAAAATAAGTAACCTTGTTTTTTTACCACTCAAATTGTATAATATCATATTGCAATCGAGAAGTTTTGAACATTTACGATACGTAACTATAAACATAATCAATTTCATTTAAAATTATTTAGTTCGAATTAAATTAACATTTTAAAATAAATTAGACACAATACTCTATAGAACGATGAATACATTTTTTCTAATTTTTATTAGATTCAACATGAATTTTGATTGATACAAAAATACGAATATGCATGTGAATCTATTTTTTTTATATATTATAAAACATATAATATTCGATATAAACTGATATTTTCTAGAACAATAAAATATATGAAATATTTTTTTTTTTAAATAATATGGATACGACAATGCATATAGGATAAATGAAAAATGTAATAATGAATTGTCGTTGTATTACATCTCATCACCGTACCTGCAGTGACAGATTGATAGTTCTGAGTAAACAGAATATGAAAAAAATCAGCTTTTAGGATGAAGCCTCTAGTCTCGATATTTTGTGTTACTTAGATAATTATGAAATAACAAAAAATAGATGCATTTATGCCTATATTACACACATATGAAAATACAGTAATAAATAAGTAATAAATAAGTACCGATAACAAAATGCTGTCTTTGGCAAATGAATGCAATATTGTATGCAACTGTTGATTTTTTCTAGACAAAGAATTTCTATCCAAAAATCTCATCGTATATTTACTTCATTACGAATGTCTCTTATCAACTTTTGTCAGTCTCGTTAATAAAAAGCAGGAGAAAAAGAGTTTGGTAGCCTGAACGATATCTTATGTCAAAGATACAAAAACGTTTTATTATTTTACAATAATATTTAGAATATATTATATGCCTTGAATATAACCTTGATGCCATGGTCATGACTGTTAATGTTACTTTGATAGCTTTGTTTCCGAAGAAACAACGGCAACCGAAATGTATTCTCGTAATATCTCCAGCAGGATTGGGAGAAGACCATCGCGCTCCGCGGATCGACTGGGGATAGCGGGTGGCGGTGGGGGGAACGGTGCCGCGTTGACGTCACAGGCGTCGCGCGTGACGTCAGCGGTGCACGCGGCAGGACGCCGACCTAGTTTGCCCTCGGTGCCCCCTCCTGCCCCACGACGCTCCTCGACGCCTCGTATACTGGCCCATGCAAATAATGTGGATTCCACCATGCATTGTTAGTCTAGCTAGATACGACGGCAGTAATGAAAATGTGTCTCCAGCTTAAATTACTAACTTAGCCACACCAGGTCTGATGAATCTTGTTCGCTGTTTGTACTTTTGAACACAATGTTTTGATTCGATAATTAGCAATAAATACACATAATATAGCAACTGTCGGTATGTAAATGAAAGAAAAACAAAACGTAATAGATTAAAATTGAATGTATTAAAAAGAATGTAATAATATTTGGTAAAAATTAATCATAAATTACCTTTAAATTTATCGTTATCAAAAGAAAGTAATTATTGTCAAAAGACAAACAATATTTAAGCTAAAATATTGTTGATCCATTATTAAAGGATTGGCAAGTCATTCTCAGAGTAAACGTTAATTTCGACAAAGGAAGAATTGGCCAGCTTTCCAAATAGTCTGGCGGATGGAAACAAATTGATATGCCAATGATTGTGGTTGTGATTAAACTGTACGAATAATACATCGCAAAAGAATGAATCTAGACGTCCTTAATCTTATCAGTGAATTTCGTCCACTCGTCCGACTCACTTACTTGCGCATTTTAACACTGTTTCATCAATTTTAAAGGCAAAATAAGAAAACAAAGTATATCTCTATAGGGATTGAGCCGCGAGTGTTTTGATTTGTCATTCAACATGTTTCATGAGTTTCAGGAAAATCGCATGTTTCGCAGAGAATCCAATTCGAATTAAATTGCTAGTCTAGCATAGCTAGTCTTCGCTTTCTAAAGCTGCTTTTGTTAGCTACAGATACATTTAAAAAAATGCATCGCAGTGATTCAATACGAATAATGTCGTTAATTACTTTGTTTACGACATAGTGATTAGGGTATCCAATCCCGGAGCCATTTTCTAATCTCGGGATTTCGGGATTGATTAATTTTCAATCCCGGGATTGGGCACTCAACGTGAAATCGTGTATAATTTGAAAGTTTTGTCGAGGTTTTTTTTTTTAGCTCACCGAGGAATTTAAAATCCTCAATTCGCTATACTTTTTCCCCAAATTATCTCCGAAACTTCTTTTTTTTAGCTCTTCAAATTCCAAAATCCTATCAATTTTCGGGATTTGCTCAAAATTTCTCAATCCTGAAATCCCGGGATCGCGACCATGTCAATCCCGGAATTCCGGGATCAGAAAATTGGACGCGATCCCGGGATTGGAAGCCCTAGCAGCGATACAAATCAATGATAATTAGTAGGATACAACGATGACTCGGAAGTGTTCAATTCCCCCTGAATGATATGTTATCATGTCTTGTTCCATAAATGTAATATATTGCATGTCATATCTGGGCGAGTTTTATATGTAACACAATGTATTCAATTGTAAGGTGCCTCACTTGGCTGATAGCAATCAATGTGCGCGGACCGATCAGCAAATTAGTGACGATGTAACTGGCTGTCAATTGACATGCCATGTCACGGGAATATCACTTACGTATTTAGACACCTGTACAAATTACCACGAGGTTTGGCTGGGGAATAAATTACAGTGCTCATAACACACATAGCATTATTTGAAATAGCCATTAATAAAAACTGATCAAAAGAACAGTTTGGATTTCTACGTGTGTGATTTTACTTATATAATTATTTGAATTTATGATGATTTAGTCAACGAATCAATCCATAAAGTAGTCCAACGCCTGTCATTTGCCGCAAGCAGTTGTGATATCTAACAATATTGTTATCATTTTATTTTGTCTAGTAGTACAAAGTTAGTACAAAATCTGAGCTTTACATTTCACTAACAGATGGATTTTTAAGCTGGAGTATCTTTGGTCTAAAAGAATCCGCGTAAATTGAAGTATGATATTCATACAAAATAGAAGGGTATGTTTTTAGAATATTCAAAATTGTATAAAATTAGTTTAACGCAATTTTGAATATTAATTTTATTGATTAAAATAGATCGGAAGACAATTTTGATGTATATACATTTAATGCATATGCCTTTTTGAGTAACCATTGTTTTCTGTCATTTTGGTTTAATGTCTCTTTCGTTGACAATGGATATACACTTTAAACGACGAAATGGTTCATTATTTTTATAACACTCACTGATCGATCATCTTTATTATTTTTCATTTACTTGTTAATTTTACTAGATTGACCATTTTATCTATATCAATCATGTAAATTGTATGCATTTTTCTTACCCACATAAAAAAGTTACCGCGTATCCCTTTTTTATTTATTTTCATAATAAAATAACATGGTTATCTTTGATAAACTTTGTAAATATTTGACGAAGTGTCAGCATTGTATAATAAGTTCATAAATACTCCAAAGATGGATATGTTTTAAAAAAATGTAAACATAAGCAACGCAGTGTACATGCAATGGTGTTACATTGTTTTATTTAGATTATGTATGAAAAACAGTTGGCACTATTCCAATTATGGAAACATAAAACATGTATAAATAAATTACAGATAAAAAATACCATTCTGTATCGTGATATAACTGTGATACATTTGCCGTTTTCTCTGTAGATTATGAGCTGCTGCAATTCAAACCTGGCTATTTCTATTATTTTTTCTACTCATAACAAATCGTGAAATTAAATTCCAACATCTTTTTATACACGAAATTTACATATTATAATCGGACCAATAATATTATTTGAAAAAAAATATAGTACAATTTTACCAATGATGTTTGTACGTGTTTCTGGAAATAGCCATGCTTGATTTTTCAAAGCACCATTTTTTATACAAGCTAATATAGAGGTAAAGGTTTTTTAGTATATCGATTATCTCTTCGCCTAAACTATAAATATGACAGTGCAAATCTATAAATATGAGAAAAATATTACTAGCAAAGAAAATTTGTAAGTGTGTTTTATTATCATACCCTATATTGAAGGTCATAACCACTTTTTTTATCAAGGTCATAACAATATTTTCTCTCCTTTTTTACTTTTAAGTAATTTTAATCATTAAGATTGTATTTAAAAGTCTTGGCTTACTTAATACATCGTCGTTTTGACAAAAAACGTTACGTCAGAAAAACTTTTAAGTTTTGAGCAAAACGATATCGACTGTGGTAATAAAGAAGGACATAACCCATATATGACAAATTTTACAGAAGACACAAAAAACGCATTTTGATTTTTTTTTGAAGTGCACAGACACTGATAAGCCGATGTTTAATTGAATTAATCTAATATTTATTTAATAAACTGCTTAAGAAAGTACTTTTTCCAGGTAGTAATTTTTACGGGACCTTCTTTTTTCAATCTTAAAAATCTTTCAAATTTAGATATTTATTTAGTATTTTCATCTGACATCCTTTTGGTAGAACGTGCATCAAGTTGCATACATGGCGATTATAGAAAAAAACTGTGAGCTACGTCCATTTCCACAGTTGATATCCAATATGCATGTGTTCAATAAAAGGTAATTACAAAATGTCTCTCTTAAATGTCATTCAAATAACACAATTTAAATTTTAAGCGATTACTGTATATAAAGAAAGTTACGCGGTTTATTCACACCCTATGTTTTTATTTCTGCTTGATAAATAAATAAGATGTTTTTTCCATAAGAAAAAAACTCAGCACTTTTGTACGAATAACTGAAAACGGTTTTTCACATAAATCATAAAATACTAGAACAGATACAATAATTTAATCATTCCAATGACATTTCTTTGTAAATATATAACAATCCACTCGGTATGTCTTGAAGTCCATATGTATAAGATCGCTAATCACAAGTATTTAATATAATATGATAAATCTAAGAACTAGAAAATAATAATAGAGTACTAAGCTTTTTGATCTGTACAAAAAAAAACAAACGTATTTTAACTTTTTCGTTGCCGTTAATAATTAATAGTAATTACCCAGCAGGCCGGCTATAATTTGCGACTGTTATTTTAATTAGTTATTGACGAGAAAACTCGTATTTGGCCTGTTGAGCACGAAAAAATTCACGAGATATCTCGTATGTGGCAACCATCGAGTTAAGCAGGGATATATAAAAATCATCCGCAAAACTTCAACCATCCAAAATTATTTATTGGTATGATAATTATATTCGCCAATCAGTGCAGGCTCATTTTTTAATTTAATATCATAATGATATATGTTTATAAGACACAAATTTATACTGATTCTCGGTGATCGATAAACAGAGAAATGACAAAATATATTCTTTTCCGAATGGCATTTTTTTTGTATTATGATGGAATCTGATATATTACGGCCATATATATATATCGATTAATATTGTTGTTATTTAAATTAACAATTTCTTTTGTGTTTTTATTCTTGAAAAGATTTTTGTATAATTAATATTCAATTAATATTTTACCGCACTGTTGAAAATCTCTACATAAATGTAAAATATTAATAATTAAGTAAAATCAATTGATATTTATGTCGTATTAATAAATCATATTCCAGATATAGTTTTATCAATTGAATATGATAAGTATTTATTATAATAGAATTTTATAGACGTAATTCGTGGAAAGGATAAATGTCAGTATGTTGTCAAATTTATTGTCTCTAATGTGTCTAAGCCAATAATAATGACTGACATTTTTATTTAGTCAATTTTATCGCCTGTAATATGTTTAATTGCTTGCCGAATTATTTCGAACAACGAAAACATGGAAGGCTATAAATAAAAAAAAATCGGGGAAGGGTTGTCCTCTCAATGAATCCACGACGCTTAATTGTTGGCAGTCCTATTTTGAAGGCACTCGTCCGAGCACTCTGGTGTAGGGGGTGGTTTGTATCAGAGCCTCCTAAACCTGACTAAGTTACAGAAATAAGCCAAAAAATATTTTGATTAAATATGTATTATTTAAAAATAAATTATTCTTCCGATATTAAGCTTGAAATACTAGACGATGTTATAAATTATAGTAATAACATTTTTGTGAAAACAATAGTATTAAACAAAAGTAGTTGTCCTGATGCATTCCTTAAAGGAGTAGATATGACAATATGATATATCAATTAGAAACTAATCTGTCAAAAAACAAAAATCACAAGATCTTATTTACCGTTGTATCAAAGTGATACAAACCAATCATCGATATCTTAATTGAAAAAAATCCTTGGTTTTTAAATCGTTAATTGTTATATGTTTGAAATAAAAACAAACACATAATTTAACATTAAATTTTAAAAACTTTTAATATTAGAAATTTTTAACAGTTACCATATTGAAATTTTTCATAATTAAACAAATAATGCTTCGAAAAGTTTTTGATAATTTTTCAGGTTACTCAAAATTTACAACAAACACGTGTAGCTTATTACTTATGTCGGGTCATACGGCGTAAAGTTTAGCGTTGTGGGCTTCCGTGCCGTATCTCACGGGCTCGAGTCCCACTACGAACAGATTTTTTTGTTCGGTTTATCGATTTTTGTTCAAAGGCATGAAGGTTTGTGATGTCTAAAAATTCCCTTCGACTCTTCTAATCTTTTAACAACTTGGTGTAGAGAGAGAGCGAATAGTTAACCATTAGTCCTGTCCTACCCTTAGCTTTATATACCTACTACTCTCTTTGAAAAAGAGAGGTTGAGCGACTGAGCAACAATCAGTTCTCGTAGAAAAACTTTTGTTGAGATACACCCATTAGAAGGCCATGTGTTCTACAATGGGAGCGGAAATGGATTAAAAAAAAAACATATTATTAGCTTTAAACTATTCATTTTGTGGGTGTTACTTATTATAATATAATAAATTAAATATGTATGTATATGTAGGGTCACACTTTGCGAAACGTGCTTATGAAAGTTTGCGAAATTCTGAGTATCGTATCGACTATCGTTCATCGAATAAAATACCTGAACTGTGAATTGGTTCTAAATATAGGCGGACGTTGAACGCGACGAGTTTATATTTTGATGTCCACCGTGTAGGTATAAATACCATCACTGTTTGAGTTTTAAACCATTCCCGGTAATACCAAAATAAGCATAATATATACAATATATCGAGTGTGAAAAGGAAAAAGAACGCAACCCACAGTTTTTTCAAAACAGCTTTTTTTCGATAATCACAATGTATCAAACATGATACACGTTCTATCAAAAGGATGTAAGCTGTCAATTCTGAATTAGTATCTAAATTTAGCTTTTAAGTTTGAAAAAAGTTGAGATTGTTAAAATTGAAACCAAGAAAAAAGCCTGGAAAAAGGTTTTTCCCAGACAATTTCTTTAATCAATATTAGATTATGTCAATTAAATACTAGTTTAGAAGTCTCGGTACACTTAAAAGTTGTATATATTTCAAAGTTTGCATTTGTCTTAAAATCATCAAAACACGTTTTTCTTGCCTGCTGTAAAATTGTATATGTGTGGGTTACGTCCTTTTTCCTTTCCACAGTCGATATGTATAATATATGTGTAGAAATTTAAATATATTTCTTATAAGTAAAACAAGCAAACCCAGACAGCCCAGGAGATACATTGTTAATATTCTTGTTTATTGTTTATCATAAATACGTGTTTTTATTCATTTAGCATGCATTGTTGCTTAAAATAAATCACAAAATAGCTTGAACGTATAATTAATATTGAATACACCATTCTTGGATTTTAGTGGGCTTACTTCAAATTTAGCTTAGTATTTTTAAACGACGCTTATAATTTATCTGTTAATAATTATTATAAAAACTGTTATTTTATCGTTGGGACAGTAACATTTTCAAAGATTCCATTCCACTGGAAAATAAATACATCTTGGAGGTGTAATATTAAAGATAGACTTTGCATCTACCCGAAGCGGATTGCTCAATTATTCGACCATGTGACACAAGAAGACGTTTAGTACATGGAGAAACTGAAATGACTGAGCCGTTGAAGAAGAAAAGAATCATATAACATTAACTGATTTGTTGGTTTGGGATGTCTAACTGAAATCATTCGGTGGGCCAAATAAAGCATTGCATGTCTTTGATAGGCCACGCCTTTGTGACCGTGTCACCAACTGTACTAACTCCTGTAAGCAATACATTTTTCTATAGGCAAGAATTTACTATTCATGCACATACGCATAAAGAGCGAATTTCTCCAGATTTTCGAATTTGTGTCCTGTGATGGAATTACAGCCGTTTTACTTTAACTCTGCCCATTACAGTAACTGGCACTTGCCATAGCTATTAAATAGGATTGTACTAGTGTACATTTGCTCTGTCTTGCTCAGTCAGCTAGCGCTGTCCTGTATAACGCGTACATTACTGCTAACGAATGTCTGGCGCTGTCATGCGACCACCTTGATAATATTTTTTTACTTAAAAAATTAAGAGTGTAAGATTTCGACTGAAGGTAGTTGGTGGAATTTCAATATTTAATTTGAACGATTCAAATTTAAAAAAATAATAATTAAAATTAGTTTAGAATGTTGAAAGCCTCGAAAGGACCACAAAAACTTCCATTGGGTCATGAGTTGGACATGCTTACTTAAGATATTCAGCCGAATCCAAATGAGAAAAAAAGTAGCATAACTAAATATTATGACCCCGTCATATTTTTGAACAGACTATTATCTTTTTCGTTGATCAACATCTTTAAATTGGTGTTTCTGTACTATGTATTTAAAAGGAAATAATAATAAAATTATATTCATACAGCCCACACGGCTAGCACTTTTTATGAGATATAAATAGCACATTACTAGCTTTCTATGTTTATAATAGCAGTCTACACATATCCATAAACTATTTATTTTTAGTAGACAAGACGAATAAGATATTAACACTTCATATGCCGTTGGTGTAACATAGATATCAGTAGAATTACTAAGGACTAATCATAAAAACGTTGTAAGAATATATTAATTCATAAGTATTCATAACTTTTAAATGTAATAATAAATAGCAGTCATATTTTTTGAAAAAAACTAAATTGCAAAATGTAGGAATAAACGATACATTCTTAATTAGTCAATGTAGATAAGAGTATTTAAGATATATTATTGATAAAATTGTATATTTTTATAGCAACATAATTTAACTTAAACAAAATATTAAAAATCGCACTTTGAAAATAACTCCAAGAATCCTTGTGTTACAATAATTTCAATACGGGTAGTTACGATAAATGCCACTCGTAAAATGCAGAAAATAAATAAATTGAAATGTATCAATTTAAATAAGCAATCAAACGGTTATAACTGAATACTTATTAATCTAAATCGACCATCATCGTTCTTATACAAATCTCGTTCGTATTCAGAATTGTTCCAAAATCGAAATTTTATTTCCATTAGAATGTATTCAAACTAAACTGGAACAATTATTCCGTATTTGAATTTACACTTGCGGTATTTAAAATTTTAGACACATTGAAATAATATTTTCCAAATTTAAAATTATTTACTTATGGAGCTGAATTTATATTTAAAATAAAATAATGTGAATGCGCGGGAATTGGTACTTAGTTCAAAATTAGTAGACTAGGTAAGTAATTGATTTACTCTGAAATTTATTATCTATATATTAATACTCGATAATGTCCGTCCGTCTGAATGATTGTCCGCGATTTTCCCTCCCCCTCCTCCGCCCCAGCCCCGCTGTCACCATTTTTTTATTCATACCAAATACATACTTTTTTCGTTTGTATATGGTCGCGATTTCGCCTTTTCGATGACGTCAAGAAAGACGGTCCTCCTCCCCCCCCCCCAATCCTGCTCCGCTGTCGCCATTAATTATTTTTTTTATTCATACTAAAGACATATTTTCCAAATACACTGTTTATTATTTTACGAAACAAATCAAATAACTGAAAAAATTTCATACAAAAAAACGCCGCGACCGTGGATCGAACACAGAACTCTGGATTACCAGTCGAGCTCTCTATCAACTGAGCTAACGTCATAAATATCAAGGCGATAAAAATAGTGTATTTAAAATAAAAATTTGAAAATGGAACGATATTTGCGATTCCTACTGACTTCGATTGTTTGTATAAAAGATTCAAAAATGGAATATTGTCAAATAATGAATGACAAGGTAAATTTATGCTCAAATAGTAATATAAATAAAGTAAGCGAAATAGTTTGATAGATTGGGGTCAACGAGATTAAAATACGGCAAAGTGAGCTAAGTTAGGATGATGGGAAAAAGTGAACTGAACCCACCCTTTTTATTGCATAATTTCAATCATTTTTTCTCTAAAATACATTGTTTATGCTTTCGATGGATTCGTCGGTAACTTTTTGGAAGTTCATTTGAATATAAAATAAAAAATAACTTAGATTATTCCACGTATTGTGCTACAAACTGTGACACGTGTTTCGCCTCTTTCAGAGGCATCCTCAGACAGACTTACTTTTACTTACTGAAAGTAAGTCTGTCTGAGGATGTCCTGAGCGTTTTTTTTTGGTTTATAACATTTTTTTTTTTTGAAAACTTTCTTTTTAAATCACATTACATCTTGATCGTATGAAAATAAATGCTATCAAAATAACAAAATCCGATTGACTAGCCAAGTAAGTTTTTCAAAAAATAAATATAAGACGCAATTATTTCAAGATTTGTTTTTAATCTAGATACATACGTGGTATAGTTAGTTGTTGGCGAAAGCATAGTTTCAGTATGATTAGTAAAATAACATCAGTAAAAATCATTATATATATTCTAAAAAACAAGTTCTATTTGGAGAATAAGTCAAAATTTTGATAATTTTGTTTTGATAAAATGTCCAATTAATTTATAATATTTTGCATGTGAAAATTGCATTTTTTATATAAATATAATTTAATTCTTTGCCCATTTATTTTCCGACTTTTTTCTCACATTCCATTGAAGTGAAAAAAAAGTTCAATAGATATTAAATTATTCTAAAAATTAGAATATTAGATTATTCTAAAAATTCCAAAATCTATATATTAATAGTCGATAAAATAATCACTTTTCACAAATCACAATTAACAATTCACAATTCACAAATGTGTGCGTACTGATGTCCTCGGGTCTTATTCTTTTTCTACGAAATATTTTTGTTAGCATACTTGAAAATTAGTTGAATAAAATATATATACTACGAAAAATGATTGTTAGCAACCTTGAACATTATTCCAAAAATTTAATAATTTACAATTTAAAAACTGCAGGGCTGTCGATATATGCGCCGAGATCGATTTATGCTACTATGAAAAATGATTGTTAGCAAACTTGAACATTATTCCAAAGATATAATAATTTACGAAATTTCTGCTACTTCGAAAAATAGTTGTTAGCAAACATAAACATTATTCCAAAAATTAGGTAATTTACGAGGTCTATTTCTGCTAATAGGAAAAATAATTGTTAGCAAACTTAACATTATTTCAAAAATTAAATAATTTACAATTTAAATACTACAGGGCAGGGCTGTCGATATACGCCCCGATATATTTATTTTATTTTAAGAATCTCTGGCTTATTCAATAAATAGGTTTGTAATTTTCTGACTACTTAAAAATGCAACAAAAATCCCCCCGTTGAGGTCAACGGGCTTACAGCTAGTAAATACTTTAATTCTTCACAAGATGCAGCAGTCGCGTGGTCACGTTTTGAAGCTTTCGGAAAATCTCGTGGTTTTAAAAAAGGCGACAGTGTTTTAAATTTAAACCGCGCACGCCAGACGTAGAGTATTTTGAGCATATGTTCTTACTATGATGAAGTTTTTGGATATTGAGCTAGTGAACACTGCAGTATTATTTATTAAACATTTAAAAAATTATAAGCCAACGTTTTTTAATCAATTATTACAATGTGAATGTTTAAAGAATAAATTGGCGGCTCAAATTGTTATTCTGTAAATGTTTATAATATGAAACGTTTTAAAGAACTTTTTTTTTATATTTCAAGTGATTCATGAAATTTAATTGTTTAGTTTAAGGAAAAATGTAAACAGATGTCTTTGTATTCGACATTAGTTAAGACAGTCTTACTTTATTATTTTTTTTTTTTAATTAGAGTTATTGTCAAGTACTTATTACAGAGACGGCTTTCTCTTACAAATCAAATGCAATTTCATTTTTACAACCATTAGAGTTGGCATTTCACCAAAATTGACACAGTTTTCTTTAAAAATAAGTTTTAAAAAAATAGTAATACTTCTATAAGATTAACATATTTTAGATAGATATTGTTTCATACAAAGGTGGATCATCCAATCCAACTGTTAAATATAAGAATTTTGAAGTATTAATTAACCAAGATTACTGTGTTTTAACATGCAAAAATATTACTAATTCTATATTTTTCCACTAAGCAATTTACTTATTAACCACTAAAAATATATGAAGATATTTACTTTTACACATACAATCTATTATTTTGTCAATAAAACAAAAGGTGGTAATAAGTATATCATATAAATAGCACCAATAACTATTTTGATTCAAATTCCATTAAAGGCAATTATTTAGAATATGTATTGATTGTGAATTTAAAACTAACGTTCTTTAATCAAAAAACTTGCAAAGAATTGAAATAGAAGTGATATGTGTGTAATTAAAAATGTTGTTTCAAATTTAAAATCTACAATGCGCTTACACTAATCATATCGAATAAAAATCAGTTTCGACTCCGATGACATTTTGTCGTTAATTAAGATTTTAAAAGCTAAACGAATACACTGGAGCACTCGCGTTTCATTTTTCGATATTATAATTCTAGTATTGCACATCTCATTCGAAAATATCGAGGTAACCTTTGGATTCGGATAATAAACAGTAAATGACGTCAGAGAGCGTTAAACGTTCTTATACCAAAAGAGTGATTTCGTGCTTGTTTCCACGCTTAATGTTAGCTTTGGTTTCGTTTTCTCGTGTAATTGATAACAGTTTGGTAACATCTGGAATGTTGCCATGTTCAAAATATATAAATGAATTTTCATATAAAAATAATTATTGCATTATAATTGCGCTTTAACTTAAGCTACCTTCACATAAACATTGATAATTGAAAATAAATAAAATCGTGTCTGCTGTTGAATTAAAACAAAATATTTCTGTTTTTAAAGCAGTATCGTCCTGTACTTTCACTGAGGTATTTAATTTTATGACAAATCGAAAGAAATAATACAGAATACTGTTGGTTTTGACTAGATTCACATGAATTCATAGATCAGATGTCAATATATTTACGTTTCAACAACTATTGACATAGTCTGTGGTTGAGCAAAGAAAATTAAAAAAAAATAATACTACTTAGAGATCGTAATTTGAAATAGACCGGTACAGTAACAACAGTCAAATTTAGTGCTGTGTTAAGATACGATCACATAATATGATATATTTTAAATAATATTGACATCTAAGACTTGGTTTAAAAAAATAGCTACCATTTGAATTCTCAGATGATTATTGTTACAACAGTTAAATATATTTAATATTCATGATAACATACCATTAATGTTCTAGTCGTATTTTGAATTATGATGTAAATTTTAAAAACGTTTTTTTCATTTGCTTATAAAAACATAAATAAAACAAAAACCATTGAATTTTATGCAGGCATAGTCAAAAATATTTAATAATTTAGGAATAAGAATTTTGTATTAAAAAAGCTTTATTGAAATAAAAGATTTTTATCCCAATTATTATATCATTTTGTAATAATAATTTTGCAATAATTTTGCATACTAAAAAGCTCATTCTTATACTAAGAGATTTTTCATGAAATTTGTAAAATTGTTATTAACATTACAGCGGTTGACGTAGAGGCGGCGTAGAGGGAAAATATTGGCTTCTACGCAGGCTTGTCAAGGACTTGAAGGTTTTGCTACGCTTTGAAGGACAAGTCCGAACGAAATTAGTTTGCAACGAGGCAATTTGCAAGCGTTCCAAATGCAATGTGCATAAATGTAACGAAAATAGAATGAAGAAAATCACTGCAACATTATTTTAAAATATGTCTTCACGAAACAGGACAAGTTTATTCGTTACGTATATTCAATCTATTTACTTTATGAAACTTGTTACCTTTTTATTAGCTTCAGTCAATTTAAAAATGTAAAATTCTTAACTTCTTAAATAAGCTAAATTTCATTATTATTACAATAATGGAATTCAAAACCATTCCAGCTTAGTTTTGTTGATGCTTTGGTAATAATGTAGAATATTTATAAATTTTAGGTATTTTAAAACTAAATTATACAATACTTAGATTTTCTCTGTCTGGATAACAATCTTCTTAGCAAAATCGTTACAAGTATTGTAGTTGTTAGTGATATAGATATTTGAGATAGAAGTATATATATACTTTGAAACAATAAGATGAATGTTTATATAGTGCAACACTGATACGTGATACAATAAGCAGAATGTCGTAATGAAATCTAACAAAAAATAGTAAAATTTTAAACATATAATACATAAAATTATTGAATGATAGTGGTATTTTTATTACTCTATAAAAATAATGCAATTAGTCAAAACTATACCAATAACTTATTTCTTAAAAATGAATATAATAATATGTGTATATCAACTGGTTAATAATGTAAGTGTTATTAATTTACTTATAAATTTATTAATAATACAATAATCTAACGAGTTCTATAAAATCAACATGGATGGCTTAATATCGTCGAAAGACTAAATTGAACAGTTTAACCTATAAATAAAATAAAATCTAATCTAATATGGAGTTGGGGCGTCCGCGGCAGGGGGGGGGGTGAAATCTATTTTTAGAGCCTTTCCAAACCACACACAACCAATCCGTGTGGCTGTGTTCGTGTCGTGTTTATATTATACATTTGATGCGCTATTTGGGTCGAGCCGGGCTGAATGGAGCTGTACGGAGCGGGGGGCACAGAAGGCCGGTGCAACGTCCCCGTATGACCTAGATTTCCATCCATTGATCAGGTTCAATTCTGCTACCCTGCTCCCACTCTGGAAACTCCGTCATACCGATCCCACCCTGGAGAGCCTAAACGTCGGCCCCCCGTGCGTGCGTCACTGGTGGGAACCGGGGGCCAGGTGAGCGGGCCCCCTCGAGAACGCGGGCCCCGCTTTGACGGGATGCGGTACCTGGATTTCTACGAAGCCTATTGAGTTTACTGAAATGTCAAAGTGCTCTCTGAAAAACTTTGTTAATCATTGTTGAGTTTTTTTTCAACCACGCGGATTTCTTAGAGGTGCAACCGAGCTGTATTATTCAGTATATTTTTATGAAATGCATTCATGTTTCTATTGAATCGGTTGTATTCATTATTTTAAAATATATTTCCGCAATTCACACATTAACTTGAAGTAAATATTATCGGAGAATTCAGAGCTTACAATAAAATGCTTTTAAATAGAAAATACAATATTAACGACAAAGTAATTAAATCAGAATAATAATAAAAAAATATTCATCAATACGTCAAAAAAACTGATCTTAGTGCGAGTCGATAAAAATGTCTAATTTTGTCAGTAAATCGTTTCATATTTTTAATTATAAAATTACTTGTAATAATAAACATTGAATATGAATGTTTTATTGTGCTATTTTTAGTCATCGTGTTAACTTAAGTATAGTTAAGTGTAAGTGTAGTTTCTTTATAGTTTTAAATCTATGTATCTATATTTTATATTATTATCAATTGCTTAATTTGTCATTGCTTGCATCTGTCTTCAAATATCAATTGTTTCGCTTCACCAAATTGGTTTGACATTTTTGCTTGTAAAATGAGTGTATTTTTTTTAGATAAATATAATAAATAACAATACACACATATTTAAATTCAATCAATTACCATGAAGATAATCGTATTATTAATGCAGCTTTTTTTCGTGTGTCTAATAATGCATAATTTATAAAATACACACACCAATTTAAATGTAGTGTATTTTACCAGTTCGCTGATAGTTACATTATGAGAAGCTTGGTTTTAAAACTCATAATATATATTTTTGACTATACCAAAAAAATATAAATACATCATCAAACATCAAAATACAGTTGGGTATTAAAATTTACTTTAAAAAATATCAAAACCACTCACTCACAAACTCACATTTTAAAAATTTATAATATGTTATGGGTAGAAAGATCCAAGTTTTTCATCAGCATTTTTCATAGTGTAATATTGTAGTACATTTGGTATCTTAAGAAATTGTTAATTTTCACTTTCAATATATATTCATGGTAATTTACATTTTTTTGTAAGTACGAAGAATTGTACTCCTGTGGTTTTTTGAGGTTTTCTCAAAACTCGATTTTTGGAGAATATGATAATATATTCAATGCATTTTTTAATTGAAATAAAAGCGATTGTTCTATAAAATATATGAGGGTATTACTTGCAAACACGGCTTATTCAAAAGTGGTAAAGAAATGAAGCTTGAACTTCATTTTGAAAAACCATTTTCATTAGGTACTTTGGAATGATATTTTGGATGTTTTCAAGCCATTTTTGATTTGACTGATTTCTAAAAATACTTTCAATTTTTTTTTATCTACTAAAAAATTACATTCGTGGTTCACGTTTCAACATCTTTGGAATGAGCCGGGCTTGCAAGTAATACTCTCATATGTAGTTTGTAAACCGTTTTTAAAATGAAATTTAACGATTCATTTTAATTAGAAACGGTTGTAATATATTAGACGATGCACTGTGAGAGATCTAATAATATTTCATTACTACAGTCATTGAAATAAAGATAATGCTTGATTATTTAAGTATATATTGACGTTTTCAAAATATAGTTTCTTTTATATTGATAACCAAATGTGTCAAATATACAGAAGCTCATTTTCTTGGAAAATAGTTCCGTACTGAATGAGTCTACAGTTTTTCTTTCCTTGATGCAACAGGACTTGTAGACAAAGGTCTTTGTCAGTTTTCGTACACTTTTTAAAGTTGAAACATTGTACGCGAGAGTTATTTTGAGCAACTCTTGCTTTACAAGCGTTTGTTTATTTAAAAAACGCAGGTATAAATAACACATTTATACTCCTCACTAGGGTCTTTCAGTTTAAACACGAATAAAACATACTAGCGGAAAACTTCATTGAAACCAGTTTTTATTTTATATTTCATTGTTATTATATTATGGTAATGTATTATTTAAGTAAAAAGTGTTACTCCATAAAATAACCGGATTAGTATTTTTTTTCTTGTCTGTAAGATATGAATTTAGTTAATCGGGGTAGAAAGATTCATCATGAATAATAAAAATGCATTGTCATATATATACTAATTAATACAGATTCCAATGAATATGTAATCATAGAGTGCAATGGTGAAGTTAGCATTGTATTTCACAATTTTTATATTAGAAATCATCTATGAAGGTGTTGTATTATTATGTTCTATTATTATTTATTTCATTGTTTATTTTATAATTAATCGTTACTTTATATAAAAAATAGGTTACGATACATGTATAGGTTAAGCTTTGGGGCGTCAAGGAGTACACGTAATATCATATACAAATAATATTAGCTTGTAGCTAAGTTAATGCCATTACAATTTTAATTTATTTGTTTATTGCTGTATCTTATAGAATTATGTATGCATTTATAACGACCATAGAATTTGGTTGCCTATAGTATCGTCTGTGAGGCTCATGCCTGTAGCTCGGGGTCGAGTGGCTTGCTCCTTCGTCCGACCCTGGGCCGTTGTACAGGGGGGACTCAGAGCCACCTCGGCCGCCCGGGGGCGCGCTCCATTCAAAAAGTCGTCCCGGCGACCCACTTACGCGTCGTGTGACGTCCATTGATGAAACTGGGACGCGCAACGTGACGTCACGATGCATGCGCCCCTCTCGGCGGCGTAACTACTGGCGCCTTGCGACGAAGGAACTCCGGAAGTACATGCGAACATTGTTGGCACTGCCAGGAGCGTGCGGCATGACGTTATCGCTCCGCCACACTACACCAGCCATCAAAACAGCTTACACAACTAGAGTTGAAGTATACAAACAAACATGAATACTATCCCCTGCCTATTCTTTGCAAAACGTGCATTTTACATATTGTTTATCATCAGTCATTCTTCGAAAACTTTGGTTATATCATCCCCAACTGTAATTTTTTACACTTTTGGTTATTTAAACTAAGATAATTTGTTTTTCTATTCAATAAAAACAACTGAAACTAAAATTTTCATCACGGACAACGTTAACTTATGATAGTCGAACAAAGGCAGAAATTTAATTTTACCGCAAGATATTACGGCTATAATTAACAGTCCTAATTCGATTCCACAGTCAAGGGTTACAATTTTTGAATGGGAACATGTTTATATTATACTGGTTGTGAATGTTTATACGAATACATGAATGATTGTGATATTGTATATCCTTTTATACGCTGCCCAATTCGATAAACGTAAAAGCGCTGAGAAATTGATTCGCAATCAACCTTCCATTCTTAGTCTTGCTGTATGAGGAGGTTGAGCGACCGACTCACAGCCAGTTTTGAAAAAATAATTAGAATAACCTATAGTCACCATGATGGTATCGGAAGAGAATAAGAAACACTTATTTTTAAAAATCATTTTACGTATAAATAATACAATATGTTCAATAGATTAAAAGTGTTATAAACGTGAATTTTTTTACCATCTGACGTGTCATTTTGATTTATGGACAAAATAGTTCATAAAATAAAATATTTGATAACATGAAACTACAAAAAAAGTAACAGACCTTAATAAGCATCATTATTATGTATTTATACTTCATCATGTCAAATTTAAACGGCATTCATTTCTTTGAAAAAATGTATAAGGTGCAGTTTTTTGCAAGCCTGTTCATAAGCGGTGCATTAAAAATGCATTGAAAGCTTTTGACATAAATACACGTCGCGAAAGAAAAACAAAACATCTCGTTTTTCTTCAAGCTGCCTTCACGGCTGTTGCTCAAGTATTTAAGCTCACCCCAGCTCAACAACTCACGGTTGCAGTTCATTTATTCAGAATCAAATGAAAGCTGTGTTTTGTTAATTTATTGACCGTAAATTTGTAATATTCGTGATAATTAATTGAGTTTCAAACGTAAATTAAAAAAATTGGGTGAATGTAGGTAAGTTTTTAGTTTTGTAGAAATTTCAAAAAATACGACATATTTAAAAAAATATTCAAAATTAATTCTTAGAAATAACTGGCATTCATTAAAATTATAAAAGTTGTTGGATAACAGCAATTTTTTTTCACAAAAAAAACTTCTTTTAGAAATTTAAGTGTCTATTATTGAGTATATTTAATTATTTGAAATCTGTAAAAATAGAGAACAATACAATATAACAACTTGACTCGATTAAAAAAATAAATGATGGCTTCAATGCAATGTGTGCATAATATCTAAAGAAATATATTTTAAAACCTTTAGTAAAGGAGCTAGCTATATATAATTACTGGCAATTCGGTGTTAAATATAATAAAATCGAAAACTATAAATATCAAGAGGTGGAAAAAAATATTTAATATTATTTATAAGTATCGGTAGGTTATATTTGATTGTGATAAAATAAGTGCGTACTTAGCTTTAACAATGTTTATTTTGATACGATTGTTTTATTTTTTATAAGTAGTGATTCCCCATCAGCATTTTATCAATGAAAATTTATATGCCACATCTCTATGAGCGATCCGGTTTCTGATTCTAAAAATACCTACAAAGCAGCATTGCCTGTTTGTGCAATGCCTCCGCGGGGGCGAAGGCCCCGTTGAAACGGTCGGGGCTATCCCGCTACGGGACGTCATATAACCCCGAACGCGGGACTTACGTGAGAATCGTGCTCCACCATCGCCCCTCCCGAATTATTTAGGTTAACGATATTTGAGGCGGGTATCCTACTGGCTTTGGCTATGACGTCACCGGGGGTCGGCGTCTCCCAGCGTACACTTTGTTGAGGCGCCGCGGTCGTCATCGCGTCGAACGCCTACCATGGGCGCCGCTTTTCAGCGATTTTGAAGCCCTTTTTATTGCATAAATATTCAATACACGCGAATAGAACGAAAATAATTATACCGGCACGAACTGTACTCAATGGGTCGCTACTAATATATCGACGACGAGAGATAGGGTATCGAACAAATTAATCCATTCTGTTTTAATAATTTCTCTTAATAAAGTTGATAAAAAATCAAGAACGTATGACTCATTTTTGGTTACTTTCTCTCTTTTTCTTTGTGAATATTACACCTTTACAGTATTTTATCAATATACTGCCTTACTTCAACAAGATACTGGTGTATTTAGCATTTAGATAGCCAAAAAACAACTTCTATAAAAACACTGTTTCCTTATTTTGGAGTTTAATACGATAAATATGAAAAACAAATTATTTAAAGAAATAAAAAGTATATTTAACAATACAAACGAAGCAGTTAGTTTATTTATCTCTATGTGTTATCTTGTCTTTAATTTATTGCATCGTTATAACTCGAATAATGTCAGGTAAAACGCAATAATTTTTAATTTTTCTCATTTACCTAAAATGATATTCTAACTGTAATCAGTACATCGTTAATATATCAGAAATGTGCTATGTATGGTTAAAATATAATTTGGTCAATGTTTTTAAGATACTTTACGCAACGTTTACTATATAACACTTTAAAAATGAATACTTGTAATCAGGGCTTTTTTACCTTGTAACGCGGCGGAACGGCGTTCCGGCACCTTTTTTTCTCGAAATTTTAATAAATGTTCGTAAAATTTTATTTTTTCTATTTTAAAACTTTCGTTTCTTTTCTTGGAAGCCATCGACTGTTAATCCTTTTTGAATATATAGGGTATCATAGGACCCATAAATGAATGTCATGCAAAAAAATATCAGGTATGTACTTTCTTGGAAAGGGCTTGCTGTACATCATAATTTTTGTTCTGTTCTTTTCCCTTATCTCAAACCCAATCTGAGCGGACGTGACATGAACAAAAACGAGAAGTTTTTAATATCACCGATTTCTTGGAACTAAATATCTATCAATTGAATCGATTGAAAATATGGCTAATAGTAGAATACTCGAAATTTAATTTTCAAATTCTTTCCCTATGTTTGGCTATGCTTCATCTGCCTGTGTCCAACTTTATAGTCATTCATTCATTATTGACCCGTGAATCTGTCGACATCGTTTGGTGAAAAGTTAAAAGTGTTCATTTTGTAAAATTTAAAGAATCATAACGAACAACGTTGCATACGCAGTGAATTTGTGTTGAATCTACGTGCTTCACGATTGACAATGTGAGAAATGTTTTACTATAGTTTTTAGTTATTTTTACCTAAATTTACTCTAAATATTTTTTTAGCGTAAAAGTTTAACCCCAAATTTGAAAATGGAAAAAAATCACTCGTTACTTTTCAAGCGCCGATGCGGGTCCTCCTAATAAAAAACCGAAGAATGTAACAGAAAAAACGTCAGAATATATTGAAAAATGTATACAAGTTGATATTCCTGAATTATCTCAAACTGATCTGAAAGAACAAAGCCGAACAAAAATTTATTGGCCAGACTGCTGGTCATTGCAACAAAAAAACGATTTTTGTTCAAAAAATGAATGATTGAATGTACAAAACATGAAGCTTGGCTGCACACCTTGCAGTAATCTTGGAACTGAAACGTCTATGGGAATGAGAATTTCAAAAGAATGGGCTAATAATGAAATTACATATACTGGAAAAGAAAGAAAGCAACAATTGACCTCACTTCGGAAAAAAAATCGAACACAGAGAATCTACTACACACAGAACAGTTTTGAAAATTAATTCAGAATTCGAAAAGAAGAAGATAGAAAATATTTTATTAAAATCATTATCTCGCGAAAAAGTAGTAACAGCAAAAACTTTTCGAACTGCATATAAAATAGCAAAGGAAAATCAATCTTTTAATACTTTTGAAAGTGAAATAAATCTCCAAGAGTCGAAATGGGTCAAATTCTTCATTCCACAAATGCATGTATTAACATTATAAATCATATAAGTCATGAAACAAGAAAGAAAGTATTTAACGATAATGTCGAAACAAAAAATAAAATTTCATTGATAATTGATGAATCAACTATAATAAGCCAAAAATCTACCCTTATTGCTAACTTTCGATGTTATGTCCAAAATGTTGGAATGAATTCACCAATTAATTTATTTTTGGATTTGATAGAACTTGAATGCGTAACGGCAAAAGGAATATTTAAAGCTTTACTCCAATGGCTACATTTTTATGGGATGACGGATTTTTTTTTAAAAAAGTATTTGATTTCAGTAACATGCAGCGGCGCTGCAGTAATGCTAGGGCGTAAAAATGGAGTGAAACAATTGTTGATTGAAAAATTTCCCTCAATAATAGTATGGCATTGTGCTAATCATAGATTAGAATTATCAGTAAGTGATGTTCTGAAGGAAATATCTGCAATTAATAGATTCAAATCATTTATTGATAAACTTTATGTTTTATACCATGCGTCACCGAAAAATAACCGATAATTGAATTTATGTGCAGAATCTCTAGACGTTGAAATACTGAAAATTGGAAGAGTTTTGAATATCCGTTGGGTGGCATCCAGTTGTTGTTCAGTTTCGGCAAAATGGCAAAATTATTAATCTTTTGTGCGTCATTTTGAAGACGCGATTAGCGATCCAACAAGAGACAAAAATGATAAGTGTACATACTAAGACCTTAGGAGAATTTTAACATCTAGTACCTTCTTATTGGATTTTGGATTGATGAGTGATGCTCTCCAAGAATTATCAGAATTAAGCTTAGATTTACAAGATCGCAATGTTACACTTTACATTGCAAATCAAAAAATAAACGCCCTGGTTCAAATTTTTGAAGAAAGAAAACATAGTTTTGGACCGTATTAAAAATGTGCAGCAACTGCTGTAGGCGATCTGCGTTTTCGTGGAGTTACACTTTACAATAAGGTTTCGAAAAATAATAATCCTATTGACCCGAAATATTTTTTTTCCACGTTGAAAGAGTCAATAAAAAAGAGGATGCTAAATAAAGAAGATGTGGAATTTGCACTCTCATCTCGAGTACTCGATAAAAAATATTGACCTGAAAATATTGATAATCAGTTGACATTTGGAGAAATAGAAACTAGAAATATGTCAATCAGATTACAATTGGACGAACGAGAAATGGTCTGTGGATTTTGCCAGTATATTCTCGAAAATAAATATCCGGAAAAACTTCTTCATTTAATTTATGCACTGAATTCTATTCCCATTTCTTCAAGTGAATGTGAACGCGGGTTTTCACAAATGAATTAAAACACTTTCGTCATTTTTGTTTATTAAGCTCGTCGGACTACCTTTGATACTTTTTGATCCTTCAAAATAAGTTGATCAATGGTTACTAAGAGGAAGACATTCGGCCACAGACACCAACACAAAAAAAAAAATAGGGACCATTTACCTGACGAAAATTGGGAAAAACTGTGGAAATCATTGTAATTGGAATGTTATTTTGGATAGCGTTTTTACTAAATTACATATGTTATGTTACATAATGTATGTAATGTTCTTTGTTTAATTTTCATTAGAAATTTCTAAAATAAATATAAAAATATGTATATTTTGTTTTATTTTCTATGCATTATATGAAAAGCCGCCTTTAATTCTATCAAAATGATATTCGAATATATAATAAATAATATACCTTCTTAGAAAATGTTCGAAAAAAGTGCGTTCCGGCACCTTTTTTTTCAAAAAAAAGCACTGCTTGTAATCAGTTACAATCAGTGGATTACCAATTAGAAAAAAAAACAAAAGTAAAAAGACTGAACCAACCTTAAATATTATATCAATTTGATTATCAAGTCAGTATTTTATATGAATAATTATAGAAAAATCTCAAACCTTTTTTTTGCGGTTTATACAAATTATTTATTTTTATAAGAGATTTATTTGTCGCTTAAAGTAACACAAAAACGTGTTATGGTATTTACTTACGTTAATAATACTTAAATTATATATATTTTTAAATTAGCTGTTTTGAGTAATCCGAATCGTTTTTTTTTATCAAATTGTGATCACCACTTAACAATCTACAGTTAAGACTTTGGACAACAATTGACTATGAAAATTAACAGTCAAAAATCAACGTAACTATTACATATGTACCAATTAACCCGGTATACTCTTGAAATTTACTTAACCAATAAAATTGCTCTAGGAAATGAGTATTCTACTCTTTTTCTCACCGAAAATTAACTAAATCCCGCAGAAAACAATGCAATTCTCAAGAGATCTTAATTGCAGATACGAAAACATCAAAAAACTTAACGTTGCAATTAGGTAAACCAATAACCGTGCGAATTGCGAAATATTTTTACAAAAATTTGTAGCCATATTTCAAATATCGTTTGTTCTAAGAAAGTCCATTTGGCAAGTGATTGTTGACTTTTTCGTATTAATAATATATTGTTATTTCGAGTAAATTATCGGTTTCCCTGTTTTCTGTGTATGATAATTTGACACTTTCTTTTTTTTACAGAATTGCATTGCTATCAGTGGTATTTAGTTGTTTTTAGGTAGCATGTAGTTAAGCTTATTTACCTTACTTTGTTGTGGTGAATTGTGATATGTAAAAAAGTCAGTTGCGGAAAGAGGTGGGTGATTTAAAAAAATTGTCTGCCAAATAAAGTAGCATAGAACAGCAAGTATTACCAAGGAATACATCTGTTCATAGGAGATAAACTACAATAAATCAATTCTGTCTAGATTGAAAATTAGATATAGTATAGTGAACTCTTTACAATTATATTGTAGAATAACGCGTATTAAAAATACTAGCTGTAAGCCCGTTGACCTCAACGGGGGGATTTTTGTTGCATTTTTAAGTAGTCAGAAAATTACAAACCTATTTATTGAATAAGCCAGAGATTCTTAAAATAAAATAAATATATCGGGGCGTATATCGACAGCCCTGCCCTGTAGTATTTAAATTGTAAATTATTTAATTTTTGGAATAATGTTAAGTTTGCTAACAATTATTTTTCCTATTAGCAGAAATAGACCTCGTAAATTACCTAATTTTTGGAATAATGTTTATGTTTGCTAACAACTATTTTTCGAAGTAGCAGAAATTTCGTAAATTATTATATCTTTGGAATAATGTTCAAGTTTGCTAACAATCATTTTTCATAGTAGCATAAATCGATCTCGGCGCATATATCGACAGCCCTGCAGTTTTTAAATTGTAAATTATTAAATTTTTGGAATAATGTTCAAGGTTGCTAACAATCATTTTTCGTAGTATATATATTTTATTCAACTAATTTTCAAGTATGCTAACAAAAATATTTCGTAGAAAAAGAATAAGACCCGAGGACATCAGTACGCACACATTTGTGAATTGTGAATTGTTAATTGTGATTTGTGAAAAGTGATTATTTTATCGACTATTAATATATAGATTTTGGAATTTTTAGAATAATCTAATATTCTAATTTTTAGAATAATTTAATATCTATTGAACTTTTTTTTCACTTCAATGGAATGTGAGAAAAAAGTCGGAAAATAAATGGGCAAAGAATTAAATTATATTTATATAAAAAATGCAATTTTCACATGCAAAATATTATAAATTAATTGGACATTTTATCAAAACAAAATTATCAAAATTTTAACTTATTCTCCAAATAGAACTTGTTTTTTAGAATATATATAATGATTTTTACTGATGTTATTTTACTAATCATACTGAAACTATGCTTTCGCCAACAACTAACTATACCACGTATGTATCTAGATTAAAAACAAATCTTGAAATAATTGCGTCTTATATTTATTTTTTGAAAAACTTACTTGGCTAGTCAATCGGATTTTGTTATTTTGATAGCATTTATTTTCATACGATCAAGATGTAATGTGATTTAAAAAGAAAGTTTTCAAAAAAAAAAAATGTTATAAACCAAAAAAAAACGCTCAGGACATCCTCAGACAGACTTACTTTCAGTAAGTAAAAGTAAGTCTGTCTGAGGATGCCTCTGAAAGAGGCGAAACACGTGTCACAGTTTGTAGCACAATACGTGGAATAATCTAAGTTATTTTTTATTTTATATTCAAATGAACTTCCAAAAAGTTACCGACGAATCCATCGAAAGCATAAACAATGTATTTTAGAGAAAAAATGATTGAAATTATGCAATAAAAAGGGTGGGTTCAGTTCACTTTTTCCCATCATCCTAACTTGGCTCACTTTGCCGTATTTTAATCTCGTTGACCCCAATCTATCAAACTATTTCGCTTACTTTATTTATATTACTATTTGAGCATAAATTTACCTTGTCATTCATTATTTGACAATATTCCATTTTTGAATCTTTTATACAAACAATCGAAGTCAGTAGGAATCGCAAATATCGTTCCATTTTCAAATTTTTATTTTAAATACACTATTTTTATCGCCTTGATATTTATGACGTTAGCTCAGTTGATAGAGAGCTCGACTGGTAATCCAGAGTTCTGTGTTCGATCCACGGTCGCGGCGTTTTTTTGTATGAAATTTTTTCAGCTATTTGATTTGTTTCGTCAAATAATAAACAGTGTATTTGGAAAATATGTCTTTAGTATGAATAAAAAAAATAATTAATGGCGACAGCGGAGCAGGATTGGGGTGGGGGGGGGGAGGAGGAACGTCTTTCTTGACGTCATCGAAAAGGCGAAATCGCGACCATATACAAACGAAAAAAGTATGTATTTGGTATGAATAAAAAAATGGTGACAGCGGGGCTGGGGCGGAGGAGGGGGACGGAAAATCGCGGACAATCATTCAGACGGACGGACATTATCGAGTATTAATATATAGATTCTACAATACAAATAGTAGAAAAATACGAGTGGTTTTCTTACAAAAACTTCATGAAGAAGCTTTGAAAGGCCTTAGTGAAAAACTTTACTTTAATTGATCCCGTATTTTCATTTATTTTAAAAGAAAACATTTTTTCTTTAAGTATTTAAATGATTTAATACTATTTGTATTGGAAAAATTATTTGTGTTAAAATAATTGATATATAATTTGTTTAGCTAACGTGTCGAGTAAAAGTGGAATATTTAGATAGTTGACGTTCTTAGTCCCGCGATATATGATTTATATATCATACGATTATCAAAAAAAATGTTAATAGTAATATCTTTGAAATTGTTTTTGTACATTCAGGGTGTTTCAAAAATTTTAAAAAACATATAATGTACTTTAAAATAAGGTCAATAAGGTATTCTAATTATTTTCGAATTTAAATATTATATTTTCGATTTCTTCTGTAATGGAATAAAATTATAAATATTAAAAAAAAAATCGCTTAACCGATGCCATCAAAATGGTTAACGAGCTAAAATCTATATTATGTTATTACAAATGCATGACTGCCCTACCTATTTTATCAAACATAATATCTATGTAAATATACACTCTTAGACGGTAGTAGTAGAAAAATCTCTAAATAGATTTCCCAAAGTAGCGTTTACACATTGCTATGACGCAGAACGAGCAGGAGATTTCCGCAATCGATGGGATTGATGTAGCCGACTCGTTTTTGTTATACTGCCAGAAAAACTAATAAGCATATTAAATCGGATTTTAAATTTATCATTTAATATGTCAATAACCTTAAATCCACCACGGCTTGAGTCTCGCAATGTATGTTGGCTTGCATATCTAATGAATGATATTATTTAATATAATATCGTTGCTAATACTTCAAGAACACTTACCTAAAATTTGGGCAAATTTGACAGGTGAAACAAAAATGATTTTACTGCACAAATATATTTTTTTAACTACGTTTTTAATTGAAAATAATTGATTAATGCGTTCTGCGTTGAAAATAAATATATTTCTATATACAAAAATATGCCAATGACATAAGAGATCGCAAAAAATAAAGGAAGTGCTTTTACCAAATAATGAGTTACATAGATTAGAACTATTTTCATAATGTACGTTTCCATTATAATTTTGGCCGAACATGACCCGGGTTTCGCCTCTCGGCATTTTCCGGTGCTATCCAGTGCGCGAATGCACTCGTCAGAACCCGTTTGCGCACATTTGATACGACATCGTTTTATCACTCGAGAATCGAGATATCCAGAGCATGTGTAATGTTTCTTTACAACGACTCTCTGCGCATACTACTTAGAAGTGAGTAAATTCATGGGGCGTAGCATCGTGTTATTTAGAAACGTTTTAAAAGAGATTGCAGTGTAAAACTGTACTGCTTTAATATTAGTATTATAGAATGCAAATTCACAAATGAAATGATTAGATAAATAGCTGCATCAGTACATAGTTATTTCAGCTATGCAAAGTATGGGAAATCTTCCGGTGCTATCCAGTGCGCGAATGCACTCGAACTGACGAGTGCAGTTGGCTTCCGTGCCAGATTTTACAGGTTCGAATCCTAGTACGAGCAGCAATTTTTCAGAACAAAACTAAAAACAGCCTCTTCCGATCTCTTCACTCTTCCGATCCTCAAATAACGGGACGAAGTGAAAGCGATTTGTTAACCACTAGTCCTGTTCTACCCTATCCTTCTATCCCTACTAATTTCTTCTTAAAGAGAGATTGGGGAACTGACTCTATTAGAAGGCCATATGCGCCACAACGGACAAGGATTAAAAAACACGTAAGGCCAAAACAGAATAAAAAGTACGGTGCGGCGGTTTTCAACAATTTTTAAACTAACAGTATTAACTTGACAGATCTGTCATATTTGCAATCATAATCGAAAATATGACTGTCAGTAGAACATATGCCTAACAACTGTGTTATTATCAGTTAAATATTTGGTTGCTTTATTATAGTCATAGTTTTACTTTGAACTGTAGCCAACTTACTATCTGAAATCCGAAAGAAATGAATTGAGGTAATACATTTTGACACGTTTCTGAAATATTTACAAGAAAACATTCATTGCGTTATTTGTGAATCGGATAAATACATATGGACAAAGTATATGGACTCATGCGGTGCATCCAGAGTCTCGTTTTTCCCATACTTTGCATAGCTGAAATAACTATGTACTGATGCAGCTATTTATCTAATCATTTCATTTGTGAATTTGCATTCTATAATACTAATATTAAAGCAGTACAGTTTTACACTGCAATCTCTTTTAAAACGTTTCTAAATAACACGATGCTACGCCCCATGAATTTACTCACTTCTAAGTAGTATGCGCAGAGAGTCGTTGTAAAGAAACATTACACATGCTCTGGATATCTCGATTCTCGAGTGATAAAACGATGTCGTATCAAATGTGCGCAAACGGGTTCGTGTATTGTCTGATAGTCAATAATATTTGTAACGTTTTTAAAATACAAAAAAAACAATAATTAACTGATTTTTATACAAGGACCCACCATTATTTACTTTATTTTAGTATACTTCTTTACACGATTATTGCGTAGAAGGTATTCACAGTGTAAGAAGAGTCACAGTGTATATATTTTTCATAAATATAGAAAAATTGACTGGCGTCATTTTTCTTATTTTGACATTATTACTTGTCAAATAAATATATTTACGTATTTTTTTTTTAATTCAAAAATTCATTTAATAACGTATTTTCATCATAAAAGTTGTTATTTTGCACGGTAGTCTAAAAAATTGGGAAGTGTTCGAGTTTTTCGTTTTCGCAAGTCATCGCCAAGCACAACAGGTTCACCTCAACCCTCTTACAATTCCAAATATACTTCTATGCGGTTCACAAGTGGTAATCGTTTGCAATAGCTGTATTTTTAGAAGCATTTTTTTTTAATCGACCACATTTTTGAGAATGAGAGCTTGGTTGAGGGCAAACAATAACTGTTAATGTTGCATTTTTAATCTGCTTATGATTTTAAAAAATATGTATGTACAATGAATTTAATAAATCATCACGCATGTACAGTAGATTATCGAACAACCGTCTTTTAAAGGATCATATAAATTTAAAGAATAATGTGGGACAACAACAAACGCAGGATAAGGGAACGAATAATAATTTCTTAATATTGACAATTAATAAAAATCTTTTATTATTTTTATTATAATGCCATTTCACCAAGTATTGACAGTGAACACCTTAAAAGTGATTGACAATTAACATATAATTTCGTTAAAGAAATGTTCAGTTATGATACAAACACTTTTTTTAAATAATGTATTAAATTTTAAAGAGACTTAAATTATAGATTACTTATTTTATTCCATATGTTAGATAGAAATACTCGAAAAATGTATCGCAAATACTTTTTTTGATAACTGATGAAAGCAATACAAATTTTTATCGTCATCATATTTCATAGGCAAAATTGTATATTGTATTTATTCCGTACAAAAAAGATTAATCCAAGAAAACTAGATAAAATTGAAATTATAAATGTGGGAAGACTGTACGACAAGCAATTGTTTGATATTTTTTGTAACTTGATTAAATGAACGATATATATATATATATAAACGACAGACTGATGAATCACAGATTTCATTCAAGTGATATCTAAAGGTATTCAATAGAAAAAAAGATACTATATTCATAAAACATATCTAAGAATACTGTAGTAGCTAATGTTTTTAATGAGTCTTCACGATTCCAAATCGAATAATAGCAACATGAAAAAAATGACTCCATTAATTACCTTCACTTGAAGGACGACACAACTAAACCTAGTTTTTACATGCAAAAATATTCACTCAAAATTAACTACTTTATATAATATTTGGTGAAAAGAGCAGTAAAACGATGACCGTAAATAAAGCTTGTCATGTTTCCTGCAATGAAAGACACTACCAATTTACAAGAAAATGTGTGAGATTGCAAAAAAAGAATTATCATAGTTTTTAGGAAAATCTATAAAAAAAAGTACCATAAATTAACCACAAAATCAATCTATACCACATAAAGGCTTGCGGTGACTAAATTTAAGGTTTTTTGTAGTATTGTAAATAAAATGTGTAACTTTAACTGTAAGACACTATAAAGTGGTAATCTATAAAAATGTTTGTTTGTCATATTGACTACGTTAAGTTTTCGATGAATTACGCGGTCTATTTGTGGTAATTCATTTCCGATATAAATCTCAAGATGTTTCTCCTATAGGCTAAACAGTTTTTTGTTTTATAATTGACTCCTAGAATAACCGTTATAATAAAACTAATATTGGTATAAATTGAAATTTATTGTTCTCCAAACTTTTCGTGACAATTATTTGTTTATTGCAATGTAAAAATATATTTCTTACTATACTTCCGAGGCTGACAATGATACAAATAAGTTTTTTTTATAGATAATATTATTAAAAATACATGAATAATATTTTATGAGTAAAAGTTTTTGAAAAGTATAAATAAAATTGCGCCTTACGATTATTTATAAGTGTGTCATTAAAATAAATGAACCAGAGCTATTATAAGCGACTAATCATTGTCATTTGTAAAACTATTTTTATAGAAATAGATTCTTGTTGGCCAACTCATTGACATGATAATAGATTTACGCGACTCGGCGAGCACGTGTGTTTAAATGTGCGTCTCTATTCGTAGTAAAAAGGTCTTGTGTCTTTCATAATGAGTTTTATTTATAATTAGAAAAATGAAAACAGAACAATGTGATTAGTGGCACGCTAAAACTGGCCCAGTATTTTTTATTTACAGAATTCTCATGTCTGTTATTGTGAGACATTTAATTATGAATAGAAAACATATTGAGCTTTTTCTAAATGGGTTATTTCTATTACGCTACGACTAGTATCGATAAATATGTAACTATAAATTGTTTATGTATAGCAATTTTTATAAAATTTGCTCACCTAGTGATATTTTCAAATAATAAAAAATATATATTTAACTTCGGAAAAATATTTTCTTATCAATTAAAAATGATCAAAAACTGACTAAAAATATTTTTAATACCAAAATTTTACAGTAAAATAAGAGTTTACACGTTTTAAATTATTCCTATTAAACACTTTTATGCATTGTAATACTAGGAAATCAAATTTTATTAGGTTCATTTATATCGCAGCGTGAAAAATAATATATTTTCAATACATACGATATCATTTTTTTTGCTGGTCAAGTACGTATTTGAATAGAGATGCTCGAATTTCATTTTTTAATTTCTCTTATTGACTTATAATATTTCCATGCATAAGATGTAAAAAGTGCGTGTATAAATAAAAACAATCCCCCATACTGATTGCCTATAAGTTCTTTATTTTTAGTAAAGATTGTATCAGGCCAGTGAAAATTTTGAAACTGAAATATTTTTTTATTTTTTATTACCCTATTAAATACCGTTATTGGAATCAAATTTAAAAATAATAAAGAGTTAATTTTGTTTGTAATAATTATCGTATGAAATATGCAACAAAAAAAAAACTGATAAAATCATATTTCAATTCAATATCAATAATCGCTGAATTCCAGCGTAAATAGTGAATTTTCCATCGTTTTAATGAGAATTTTTCTCAACAAAAACAATGGTTTTAATAAATAAAGGTTTTTTAATACTTTTAGATGGTTTATTATTTCTTTTTACCGCTGAAATTTAAGTACACATCATTAAATTGTAAATATTATTACAAATAAATCTATATTTATATATTTAACACCACAAAATTAAGGCTTACTGATATGGCGAATTATTCATAGCTTAAACGACATTGCCGTTATTTAAAAAAAAAATCTCCTCTCAAAAGAAAACATATTTGTAATCGCTCCTTTTCATGATTAATTAATAAATGTTCACTCTACATATACACAAAAGTCATGATAGGATAACTAACGAATCCACTTTTGATAATTTTACGATGACTGAGTAAACATATCCAAACACAAGAAATCTTCAATGAAACAAAAACGTTTATCTTTAACCCTCAATAAATTATCATTTACTAAAATCATTGTAATGTGCTCACGAGTATATGAACACTTATGGCAATGGCAAATTATCAACAACACAACTATCTTTTTGGTTTTTCATATAACTGATGTGTGTTCACTAATCACTAGTAAGTGCTCACTTTCATTGTTTCACATTTTTTGCTCTCCTGGAAAGTTGTCTTCTTGAACATTCATAAGTCCGAGTAACAGAAATATTTTTGTTTCTCATTTGAAAGTGATTTTCAAAGACAAATTATTTACCTCTACAAAAAACGTACTTTTGTAGCGATAAATTATTAAGATTAAAGCAATTACTGTGTTAAAATGAAATGAACGAAAATATTTTATATACATTATTTGATAGAACAATCGGAATTTTATTTTACTATAAAAATCACCTTCTACGAGTTGCAACAAAAATAATGGTCGAATCAAAGTGCGTGTCGTGATTATTTTTTTATTCGCAAAAATCTATGATGAACATTTTAAGAAGTAATCCACACTTGACCTGTTTGACTTATTTTAAGAAATTTGCAATCGAAATGTGACATTTGCTGATTTAATTTATTATTATAAAACAATCATTTTATCATTGATGCTTAATGAATGTACTTTCTTATTTAAAGAAACCTATCTCATACTTAATAAATGTAAATTTTGTCCTGCAAAATTTCGAGTATTATAATTGTATACTGACATATTATATAATGAACAACAAATAAAATTTATATTTTCGCCGTATGCGATTTTTTTTTTTAATTGAGTCAGTAAATACAGTCAAGGTCTGAAATAAATTAACAATAAACAAATGTATTTTAAGGGTATGAATATGTACTAAGCTTTAAATCGCTGGCTTAAAATTGAAAGTGGCTAACTGACAAATTCGTATTGGAAGAGACACACGAAAACTTTATGAACATGAAATTTAAAATAACTTTGATTATTCCACGCATTGTGTAACTAACTGTGACACGTGTTTCGCCTCTTTCAGAGGCATCTTCAGACTTTCTATCGCAAATTTTGCTTAAGTAAATGCAAGTGAAAGTAAATTTTATATCAAAATGAACTTCCATAAAGTTACCGCCGAAACCATCGAAAGTATCTATGAACATGGTTTACTCAAAGTTAATAAGCGATTCTCACAGGACATGAATCTCATTTTGCCTCAAAAAAAATCAGGATCTTTTCACTTTCATGGACAGCGCCCTCGAATGTATAATATATTAATATCTTCGCTCAAAATTTATATTCCTCAAACTATACGGATGTATGCTTAAATTATAACTAAAAATCAGTCATATACTTTATAAATATACTAATTTTACTTTACGTATACAGTGGAACCCCGATCTACCGTTCTCGCATTGTTCGTTTTCCCGCATGGATCGTTTATTTTTCATAGTCCCGGCCAAACACCCATAAGAACAATGTAAAAGAATCCCGCATTAATCGTTCCCCGATTTACCGTTTTCCTCGATCTATCGTTTAAATATTTTGGTCCCGTCACGAATATTATCCCGATTGACCGTTTTCGTTGAATATTTTTCATAAATAGTTTTGCCTCGCATTTCGTTTCGCGTTTTTTTCGGCGGAACCCTGATCTACCGTTCTCACTATCTTCGTTTTTTTTGCATGGATCGTTTATTTTTTACTCGACCAAGACCCCGTCATAACAATATTTAATAATTCCACGTTTATCATTCCCTGATTTACTGATTTCCTCGATCTATCATCCAAATATTATTGTCCCGTCCTAATTATTATCCCAATTTACCGTTTTTGTAGAATATTTTTTTTTCGCTCAAATAGTTTTACATCGCATTTAGTTACATAAATAAATAAGTTTTTTGAAAATCAAACATTTTTAAAAATATTATTTGAAGATTTCCCGCATTATTCGTTCATTTATTACGGTCCCATGAAAAACGTAGAATCGAGCTTCCACTGTATGTGATTCACAGATGTCTTATTTTTTTAAAGAATTTGTGAAAATACTTTGATCAAAATGCCTCTTACTCTATTGATAAAATACGTTTTTTACGTTTAAATATTTTTTTAGTTTTTAGATTCAAATGCAATAATGTTAAAAGTACTTGTAGTTAGTTATCCAGGGATTCAAAATAGCTGTAAAGAAAAGGATGCGAAACGTCCGTTAAAATTACAATTAAGTCTTAAAAATCTTTGTTTTAACAAAATACATTTTTTGACTAAACTTCGCCTTGATATATTTTTAAGGCCATTCCATTCATAAATATACCTAATAATTTATTATTATTTTTATCAGCAGGAAGGTGAAAAGCCGCAAAGCGATTATTCAACAATGTACGCCATGTAATCGTTTACAGATATGGCTAACAAATTAATCTCCATAATTTTAAACTAGCTGCCACATAAATAGTAGTAAGTTATACTAAACACGTGGCCTTAATATTCTTCAAAGCTACACAATCAAAACGGCTCTGCACAAAGTCAATGTCTTCCGAATTACTGAACTATTTTCAGGGCTTCAAATGTCCAGAGGACGAACTTTCGCTTTTTTTTCAAACTGTTATGGTACTTTAAGTGTAACCTTGTGAACGCAAATATTCTTGATGAAAGAAGATAATTAATTTTTGCAGAAGGATAATATTATTAGTATATTGCAATCATGTCATCGGTGTCATGCAGTGGCTTCGTTTAGCACTGTCATATTATTTTCAACATGTGAAACAAGAATTCCAGTTTCTTTCAAAATTTTACTTAAGGAATAAGTATAAAACTTATTGTTTTATTTATATGAATTTTTAGGGGAAATAACTGTACCTAAATACGTTTAAAAACAATTACAAGGAGAGGAGGTCTCTTAATCCAGTTAATTTATAACTTTGATATGTTCATGTTGAAACATTGCGTTTTGAAAGAATAAAACATCCGGCGTGATAACGTAATGAATTAATTGGATGCTAGACATGATTACGCCAAAAATCTATAGACAATAAAATAGATCGAAATATCTTTAGACATTCTAGGGGTCTAAAATAAAAACATCGATAGTAAGATTTTCACTGTATTTTTTTGAAAATAGTTGATTCTTGGAGACTTTTGACAACCATTCGTTGAAGTTACTTCGAGTATTTACGAAATCAATGAGGTCAATATTAATTACTAAAGAGATTTAAATAAATCTGGTACAAGATAATTTTCATAATAATTGATTGACGGGTATAAAATGCTAAGAATTTTATACTTCCTAATAACATTGTTTTCTATGTACATACATACATGGTATTGAATAATTGTTAATTAATATCTTATTACTCATTATATAAATTGTATGTCTTCAAAAAATCTTGAATATAATCGGCTCTATTTTTCGTTGCTTAACAAATGCATGTCTGTAAAACTTATTATTAATTGTTACTGTAAGTAAAATCAATTTCATATTGCTTACGAATAGATTTTAACTTTTAGTGAAAATACATGATAACACCAATGTAAGAATCTGATCAAAATCATAACTTTATGATAAATTGCTCATTTTTTCTCGGTTAAAAACTGTAAATCTGAAAATTGGACTTGGCGAAAACTGTGGAATATGGAAATAACACAACTAATTGTTGATGAAAATTCCCAGAAACAATGCGAAAGATTCTATATTTATAGGAAAGTATCAATCGGAGAAAAAGAATAAATAAATATTGAATACTATACACATAGTTTTTATAAGTTTAGAGCACTTGACTGTGATAAGAATACACGCAAAATATAAATATTGCTAAACACCTGAAACCACCGCTTAACCTCAAAGAACTGCGGTCATATCTCCAAAGGATCATAAAATTTCTCCTAATGCTAATGTTGTTTTTTTGTACCACATTTTTTGAATGTCGTTAAAACTGTTTCTAGGGAAAACGATTATGTACTTTTATCGTTTCCAAAGTCAGTTGCTTAAATTCTTTAACTGCAAATTATTCTTCTGGTTATTTTTTTAAACTGTACTTATGTGTTTTTGATTGGAATAAAAAAACGCAGTCGAAGAATAAAATTGATTGTAAATTAAATTTTCGATTGACTGAAAAATGTGTTAGGTTGCTTTTATTAATCTTTATCTGCTTTCTATGTAAATTTTGTGTAATCGATTATTATACTAAATAAGAAGCAATTTCTTTTGTATTATAGTGATAATTATATTTCATGCATTCATCGTAAGAAAAGTGGATTTATTAGAATTTCGAGTGTTTTTTTAACCAATAATTCATAGTAACTTCAAATCTAATGTATCTGTTTTTAGCAATAAAAAACAATTGTTAACTATTAACCGTAAAAATCTGTCATTATTTTGTAGTGGTTTAAGCAAGGTTTAAGTTTTATTTGATCATATTTTTTATGATTAGAATTAGTGTAAAAATTATTACATGTTAAAATATTGATTGCGGTATATAGTATTTTTTAAGTAAATGGACATTATTTTTTGCTTAAAAACAGTTACCTAAAAATGCAAAGTATTTTTGATTGTGACTAACTATACGACGTGGTTTCTTTCTATGTAACAGTATTAAAGGTATTTTCTGTCTAAAGTACACACGAACAAACCTGTATACAGCCTGATTTTTCAGTATCCAGCGGATCTAAAAACAGACAACGTGACGAGGAAATAACCAGATAGAGCAATAGCCATTTCATCCAATACATCTAATGGAAGATTACTGAGAGATGAATCGTTGTGGATGAAAAACAAAACGGTGCAAGCAAAACAATAATGCTGGATATATTTTTCGTCATCAAAGATCATTTTGATTTTCAAAACATATTACGGGAACAAAGTATTAAAAATAGTCGACATTCTGTCACAATAGATAACGTAGCCTTGCTTTTAAAAAATAATTTCATAATCATAGACATTTTCAACATATCTTTATTTATGGCAATAAAAGGCTCCGCAAAAATGTTTATCATTGGCATTGTAACTGAGTAAATTCTATATTTGTATACATAATTATTGAATTAAGCCCAGAAACTTTAACGCATTTGAACCAATCACATGTTCGTAATTGGGAAACCGATTTACAATATAAATAAAATTAAATCACCATAATAGAACTATTCTTATGTTTAGGATGGTTTATTAATATCATGACTTATATTTTTATTCGCTAGTTGTAAATAAATATATACTGAAATCTTGTGACTCATTTTGTAGATCTTTTTATTGTATTTAACATAAAAATAAACATCTTATTTTTGTTATCACGTCTTATCTTTAAGACGGTTTGATTTTTTTTGTTTCAAATTATTTTATATTTGAAAACAATGGGTTTTAAATTATTGTAAATGAAATTTCAAAAATCCGTAAAAATCCATATAATTAAAGTTAACGGTGATAGCATGTTATAATCCATTTAAATTATTGCATGTCAATATTATTAAAACGAAAAGTTGAATTCATATGACATTTTGAATCCTGAAAAATGATTTTGACTTTCAAATATACATTTTTCAAAGTATAAAAACCATATCTATTCATTTTTATTATGTTATTAAAATGTTTTAAGTGACATATTTAGGAATGTTTCCTGATATTATAGATTCTATCTCAGAGCTTACGGACAGAATATAAATTATTTCATTACTTTTCAAGCACTTTGGCTATATTTAGATAAAAATGAAGAATAAATCTAGAATAGTTTAATAACATTTTAGCATGATCTTATCTCTAACCTAATTGACGATTTACTTTGGTTAAAAAGTAATCATGAAACCTAAGCTATTAATCGTTTGGAATCTTTTTATCGTTTCCTGAAAACTTTATCTAGATACGTGAACTTTTTGTAGTATGCCAATACAACTACTTTCTTATCAAAATGACCAAACGCGATTTCGTTTATAATTAATTTATTACTACATATTCGATAGGCGTAACATGATATAATGAATAATTCTTGTTTGAATTGTGAAAACAACATCCACACTTCATCGCCAAAAATCGACGGTTAAATGATAATTTACGTTAGTATCAACTATTGAACTAACTTGAAATACGGAAATGGACACTATTAACGATTTCTATTTTGAAAATGAGTGCGAAAGTCTCCTCTTATTTACATGACACCGACGACTTATGATACACGTCGTGCAATTATTTACTTACCTGCCTGATAACAAAAGGTTATCAATTACTATGAATGTTTTATCGCACGTGTACTGTTTATGCTGATTTCATTCGAAGTTATATCAAACTGCCGTCGAAGTTTTTTCAGTTAACTTGACTGAAGAAGACAACAATATTTATTCCTACAACTTAAAAAAATACATGATTAAACAATGATTTACGTTCGAGTGTATTGACCGTATCAAACGTGCTATAATTTGGTATTCAATCAATTTTTCTGAATTGTCTACCTTGCAGTTTTCAGCAACGATAATTATTTTATTTTCTTAACATAATTGAATTTGTATATTTCTGCTAATCTTAATTAAGACACATTTGGCTAACTTGTTTTTATAAATTTAAGCGATAAAAAGAAATACGTTTGCAATAATAAACGTTCATAGTTTTGTAATGAAAATAACTCACTCAACAAAATGTTCTTCGGAATACTGATCCACCAAATTCAGATAAAAGATACTTTTAACTGTTGATTCTCGCAAAACTTTTGATTTAAAGTCTTGTGACGTGATGTTTTTGAAAGACGTCTTCTTTGTTAAATCAAATGTGTATACATCGATTGATATGGCATCTATTTATAATAATTTCAATATTTTATGGTAAAATAAATAGCATTTTTAAAATAACGCCATATTATTTTATAGAATACTTTTCTGAAAGGTGCAAAATTTTGTTAATGTTTCGACGATAATTTTTAATCTCGTAAAAATGAAGACATTTTTTTTTCTCAACAGAGAATATATTGTTTATTTAAACGATAAATTACATATAGAAGATATTCATCAATTCGTCAAAATAAAGACATTGAATACGTAAAAATATCTTTAAGAATACTTTAAATGTAAATCAAATCTTGGTTTATTTTTTCGTCATTATAATAATGATGAAAAAATAAACTATGATTTGATTTACATTTCTTAGAGATATTTTTACGTATTCAATGTCTTTATTTTGACGAATTGATGAATATCTTAAATATGTACTTTATCGTTTAAATTAACAATATATTTTCTGTTGAGAAATAAAAATGTTTTCATTTTTACGAGATTAAAAATTATCGTCGATACTTTAACGACATAGGAAAAGTTAAGGACAAAAACATCAATTGGAATAAAATACACATAACGTATTTCAATCAAACAAAAAACAACATTTGCACATATAAATATATGTATTACATAATAAATGATACAAAAAAGTGCTTGTCAAGATTCAACTTATGCTTTCTGCAATAATGATATAATAGAATATATCAGAATAAATATTAAGAATAGATGACAAATAAATCTTTTCGTTTAAGATATGTATTATATTTTCGAAAAAGTAATTCATATTATATTACTTGATTGGCGATTTTTTTAGATAAAAAGACATGTTCACATCAAAAATTTACAACAAATGGTTGAAATATATTGTGCTGTGAAGGGTAAAATTTTTTGGAGTCGGTCGGCAATTTGAACTTGAAAAAAAAGCACGCGAATATTTTCGCCAATATAAACACGGCAATTCATTTTTACATTATCATGCAAATGAATATGGGATTAATATTAATATTTTTATTCAGTCAAAATAATCGATAATTGGTCGGATAGTACGCACAGACACTCTTCTGATGAGTTCAACTCGAAATCGTGCTATATCGAACGTGTACTATGATAAAATTGTATGGGGGTATTATTTCCCGTGATTTTTCTTGCGTAAATTGCGTGAGGCGACATGATATACGGAGTTTTCATCCGTCAGGAGATCATAATGTGTGGCATCGGTTCGCGGTGCAAAATATTCATACTCTTAATATCCGACATTTTCTACACAATTTTCTTTTTGAATAACTTAAAATATAAAAATATATATTTATTTATATTGATAATTAATATGCAATCATATAAAATATTGTAAGTGTATTTTAATGTATTTAGAATATTTATTGATACAATTGTGTGGTTTTGTTTTATATTTAGAATGATTTGATTTAAATTTAAAAAAATAGTGTTTCACTTATGTAGACTTTGTGTGGAAAAGGCGTCATGTTAGTAGACTTGTAATTTTTTAAGTGTCTTTAATGTATGGTTTACTGATTTTCATTTGTGATAAGTTTAACAGGATTGAGATGTATTTTGAATCGGTGTAAGATGAGAGGAAAAGTGCGTGTCGGATGAGTCCGAAGTGTACGACACGGGGTATGAGGCGGGTTGGTGAGTGAAAAGAGAGGTTTGCAGCGTTACCTTCGCAGTTATACCCCTGGCCGATGAGCCCCCAGAGCAAGTCCGAGCAGTGGTGGCAGTAGGTCGGCTTGTGGAACGTTTTCTTGGCGAAGGAGTGTCCGCGGGTGGAGAGCTCGTCCGCCGAAGGCGCGACCGCCATCTTCCCCGGCCTCGCGGTCTTTTTACACTTGACAACTCACTCACGCACGCTTCGCACTCATTATTTACAGATTTACGTGATGTCGGAACCGTACGCGAACATCGTAGTGGCTCTGGCTCGGGCGTGATCGGCCAGCCGCTCGTCTACGGGTCATTCTCAGACGCCGAGACGAAATTCTCACGGCTGTCGACCATATCGTCGGCGGGTTCTGCGTTCTGCCTCTCGTTAGGGCGACGGAGTGAGGTGCGCGCGCGCCCTCCGACAGATGCCAGCGCCGTGCGGACTTTTCCGGAGTGACGTCGCGGCTGCGTCCCAGAGAAGCGTCGCGCGCACCCACCGCGCCTACTGACGTCGAAACGCAACACGGTCGTCGCCTCGCCAATGTTGCCACTGCAAAAATTATACACCGAAAAAAAATCACACTGGCTATATCAGGCACATATTGTCGACATTCAAAGGGAAAAGAACATATAAATTCATATTTTACCACATTACTTTATTACAACAGTATCATTAACTAAAATAAACAGTGTTAACTCTTATCTACACTATTATCCGCTTCGTAATCTAGGTAGATTCATATTTAACCATAAAAACATACTAACACACAGGATATAACGTTTTTAAAGCGATAATTTGAAAACCATCTTAACCACTCTAAAGCTAACGACCCACCGGTGTGTCGCATACCTACTAACCAGACACGCTACCCACCAGTGTGTTGTCATTATTAGGGCGTCAATAAATATTTTTTAAAGTTTGTATCATTGAAAAAGGGTCCGACATCTCTTAAGGACTCACAAAATTAATATTAAGTTTTCCTTTATCAGTTTTTAGAAAATTGCTAGCTTACAGGACAAAAAACGTTATTTTTTTCTAGCTGTTAACGGGTTAAAACGTTAATTATTGTTTGCTCACTAACAACAAAGTCAAACGATTTAGTATTTATCATATCGGCAAATAAAATTGTAACACCTGTATAATATTGTCAACGTGTTTGAACGTTTGGCAACATTATCAACACAGCATTAATAATTTATGTGTATATTTTATTATTGCCTCTGATAGGATTTTATTCATTAAATCCACCCATTACACCAAAACGAATAAATAAAAAATACACACATTAATTCCAGCCATTGTATTATAAACTTTGAATTCACCATTAAGGTTATCAAATATGATACGTAGTAAACACCTCTTACTGCTAGTATTATATTTTACATATATATGCGATCCGTACAAATTTTCTGGTTACCCTCTCCTCTCCTCCACAAGCTCTCCTACAATTAATTCAATAATGTAATCCGAAATTTTAATAGTTAATGTTATTTCCAATCTGAAAAAATCGTTTTAATAATTTACGATTTTAATGTCATGGACAGTGGCGGATTACCCTATACGCAAATGAGGCGCCCGCATGGGGCCTTCGAATCTTAGGGTCCTCAAAAATAGCTTATATAATATAACCCATATACTTTTTGTTCAATGTTTTTTTTATATATTTTTAGTATTTTACTTGGAATTTTATGATATCCTTAAAACAGTGCCTCCAAATTTTATTGCGCCTGAGGCCTCTCACGTGTTTAATCCACCACTGGTCATGAAGTCAATATGTACTTCGTTTCCAGTTCTGAACTCGAGTGGCAATAAATACTATTTGACTTAATTCACTCAGTTGTGGAGTTGCAGGCTCGAATCCTAATCGGAATCTTTCATACTTAAATTGATTTTACAATTAATGTCAGTACACAAAAGCATGGAAATTCGGATACGTGTGATGTTTTCATGAACAGTTTTCATTGTTGCGGAAAATGAACAATAGGCAGTGACATTCCTAGGCAGAGTTTAAAAAAGCACCCTCACTATTTTTCGAAAGAAAAAAATAAAATTACATTATGCGTATATGAACCGCTTAAAGTAATAGGAAAATTCATTTTTTCCCATTTTTCTAAAAATGGATATACAAATCTAGAAATTCAAATTCTCTACTCGTCTACATATTAAAAACAATACACCAAAACTGCCGCCTATAGTGCCGCCATCGATAAATGACATATTTAAAGAATATTTTTATGATAAAGTCAACCACTGTATTACCCATCGATCATAATATTATTACTATTGAAAATGCATTTTTTGCTATTTTGTTATCAAAGACATTGCGGAGACATCACATTTATTCTAAACCAAATTCGTGTGTCAAAACAAATATTCAGTAATCATTTGCCGCTCCCTAGGACTAGCCGCCCCTATGCATCTGCCTACTCGCATATGCTCGCGGGACGGCCCTGGCCATAAGAAGTTTGATTATTTCACTTTTAGTGCTTTTCTATCTCCTGTAACTTTATATTTTCATCTCTAATATTCTCGTTAAACGCCAATCTGTTGAACTGATTATTATTATTAGGTACTACTTTTAACATTTTTGAGCGGATATAATTATTTGATACTTTAAAAATCAAGATGTCTTATATTATGAATATCGATTAAAAAATCTAATAATCGCGTTTTCTTATTTATCCGAAATGTAAAAAGGATATATTAAATCATGTTTAATACCGAAAAAATAATTGGGTGATAATTACTTAAGCTAACGCATATAGCTATCGTGAATATCAGGTCCGCTCCTGGCATGCGTGCGGCGCATGCAAGACTTAAGAGCGGCTAATTTTAGGGACGGCCAAAGCAATGGAACATTTTTTTTTAGATGTAATGCAATTACTTGTTGCGAATTTTATTAAATTTACGTTGCTTACACATGGTTAGTTAACATCTTTTTGTTTTGGAAATGGGTCATGTATATTTTTTTCTCGTTAAGGCCGCCACAAATAGATCGATGTGTAAATTATAGTGCGAAAATTTAGGTGCTAACTACCTAGCTAGATGCCGCTAGTTTAATGCGGGGTATACATTGGTAAGTGAAAGAGGGATGTTCTATAGTATAGCCAGATCAGGTTGAATTCATTTAATTTCTTCATTAACCTTTACTAGTTATTTATACTTTATAATGC